>BLSH010433682.1:2921-16119 GCA_018402905.1 Glandirana rugosa | reverse complement strand
TTCACCAAGTGATAGTCAGAGAACAGTCAGAATTTCCTATCTTTATATGTGTTCCAGAGAAAAATATTGGTGCCAACACATCATAGCAGCCAGGGTATTAGCATTTTGAAAAGAAGTTCAGCAATGAAGGTTCACACTTTTCTCTCATAGCAGGTTTTCTTTAAATTCAAATTATCAATGCAAACCAGCCTAGGTAATTTGTATTTCACAATTACTATGCATCAAGCCCCCCAATATAAAAATTCATGAGCACATAGATTATTAGGAACAGACCACAACAAGCATTAGAAAAATCTGGTGCAGAGGAGTTAATTGGAAATTGAATTGAGGGATGTAGTCTAAATTACACTATTGATTACTATCTGATTTGCTCACTCAGAAGAACATATATTAAATAATTAGAATTCCCCCATTCCCATAGTAACAAACATTAAATTACACACTGCAGTGTGCATTTCCTTTGCAAAACAATTTGTGTGTTTAACATCTTCAGAGGCTTAAAAGCATCATATGAAGTACAATGTGAATATTTAATACATTAGATTAATTAAGATGCAAGAGGCAATGAAAATGTATGAGTTTTTAGAGTGAACGCTAAGCTCTAAATTATTTTTTTATTGTGGTAAGCATATGTACAAGTTTCAGACATTAGACTGATTTTAACATATTCTGGATGTGTGGAAGCACAAAGACCAATACCTAAATACCTGAGCTCTACATGGGACAGAGCAGTGTAAAAAAAACTTTTTTTACTGTCAAGTTTATAATTAGGTCATTGAAGATGTGTTTGTCTGCTAGACATTTTTTTCCACTGTAGTTTAGTTTGGATCTCAGTTCTAGTATTTTCATTCTTTAGTAGTCAGGTATTCAAATGGATTATTTACCATCTGTTGGATGGCAACATGGTTTAATATCATAGTTCTGGAGTGTCACTGATATGGCAGGCCGGAGTTGGAGTTTACAAGTGGTCTAATCACTGGGTAGTAAAGAAAGCCATCTGGCATAGTTGGAATTCACAAGTTGACCCAGTGGGGTGTTGGTAATAAGAAGTCATAAATATCTATATCCTACCAGAAAGTATCCATATGCCCCCTGCAGTGAGGTGTAGGGTAGAGAAAGCCAGATGAGATCTCCTGGGGAGGTGCAAATGAACATTTCCTGATTACCTGACATCAAAAGGACCATCTGACCACTAAAGTTGATGAGTCAGGTATGAGGGATACATGGACACATACTGCCTCTAGTGGACAACCCAGGCATGCGTCCTAGAGACAGACTCAAGGAAAGGAAGTCTGCTACCATTGGACAGAATGCAGGAGTAGGCTGGTGCTGGGTGGGTGTGTGTGGATGATGCATGAATGAGTTTAAAAAGCCTGTGTTTCATGATGGTCTCCCCCAGAACAGCATCTTGAGGATGGTGACATGTAAGGTATCATTGTTTGTTGTGTACTCTATATTTTCTCTTAGTATTTTGATGTTAGAATCTCTATTTTCATTATGATAAATATAATCCTTGCTTTATTAAAGCAGAGTGATTGAGTATTTATATATAAGCTAACCTTATTATTGTACTATTATCATTACTGTTATCAGAGCTTTAGTGGGATAATGAATTAGAGGAATAGACAATTAATATATAGTTACAATTAAACTTGGGGAACCCATAAACACCCCATTTTTTATTTCACCATCTTTCGCTGTTCTTTCCACCTGAAACCTCAGCCTGTTTTTTACAGTGATAGAGAGAACAAGGTATAATTAGAAAATATTACTGTATGGATCAGATCAATAGCTACTCCCTTATCAAACTGTTCAGTACAAAGATTGAATTAGGGAAAGCTGTGTCTGAAAGAGGAAAAACCATGAAGCGGCTGACCGCCACGGCAACCAGATTGGAATGCAAGATGGCTTCCAATTCTTCCTCAAACCTGATTGGTGGAAGAATTTCCACAATTCTTGTACTATTTGCCGATTGCCAGGCTAGTTACCATCAACATATTAAGTTTGTATGTATTAATAAGTATTTTTATTCTATGTCACTACGTTAGCTGTTGACTGTTAGGCTTTCCTTTAAAAGTAACAGCAAATTTGCAATTGCGCTGTCCCTATAGTCCCGCCCCTCACATGTGTTATTTCTAGCACCCCCCACCTGTTAGATCTGTAGCACAGAGCTCAGGTAAGAAACTTCTCCTTAACTCTGTGCTATATATCTGATAGATGGCAGATGGGCTGGCAGACCAGAATAAAAATCAGCAGCTGCTGTAGCATGTAAATTAAAGGTAAAAGTGCAGGATGTTGTGGCACTTTGACTGTGGACACTCACTAACAGAGACAAAGCAATACCAAGGTGGGCACCTTTTGGTGGGGGCATTTGTGCTGGAGTCATTATTTTTTTCTTAATTGTGTTTTTTATTAAAAATATTATAAAAGAAACACACAAAATTAATTCTTGAACAAAGAGTATGATAATATAGATTGGTCACAGGAAAAGAAAAAAACAGCAACCTACATATCCAATAATACATATGGTGTGAGACATAGCTGTAACATCAAAAACATAATGCACTTTTATAAAGGAAGATCAAGAAACACATTTAAACAATGTAAAAATAAAATACACCTGGGGGTTGGGTGTGGAGGACCAGGGTATAAGGAAGTGGGAAGGCTCAGTTTAAGAGTGCTTGATTTATATCCCCAAACATCCATCTTAGTCAGTGTCTGGGGGAAGAAGCCAAACTCTGAGAGATCCCAAGCATCCCATACCTTGTTAAATTGAGCAACAGTATCACCCACTTGAGCTGTTATATATTCCATTCTTCAGATTTTTGAGATTGTCTTCAGGAGCTGGGCTTGAGAAGGGGGGGTTGGGGATAACCAGCATAAGTGGATAGTTCTCTTGACTGCTAATAATATAAATAATAAATATATATTTTATTTGATATTTTACCAATGTCAGGGAAGGGAAGGCCTAGGACAGGGGTAGGCAACCTGTGGCCCTCCAGCTGTTGTAGAACTACATTTCCTATGAGGTATTGCAAGGCTGATGGGTACAAATACTCCCAGAGGCATGATGGGACTTGTAGGGCCATAGGTTGCCTACCCCTGGCCTAGGAGGTAGTGTAACGGGTCCAGCAGGAGGGGGAGATCAAGTACTCACTGGAGCAGCAACACCACCTCAGTCCAGAAAAGCACAATAACCTCACATTGCCAAAAATTGTGAAAATGGGCGCTCCTTGCTTTACCACACCGCCAGCACAATGGGGAGAGGGAACGGTCTTGACCATGCAAGACAGCCGGTGTCCTATATCAAAGCATTCAAATTTTATAGGCTGTTTCTCTCTGTGCCACACATCTGGATACTTTAGATGTAGACATCCATATTTTGTTCCAGCAAGGGAGGGTGATGGGATGTTGTAGGATAGATGACCATTTGTTAATGAAGGAGTGAAGTTCTGTAGTGAGTGGAACAGTGTCATGGAGAAGAGATTAGATGTAGTTGATGAGGGCCTTCTGCACAGATGTGTAAGGGAAGGTGAGAGTGTGGAAAGGTAGTGTTTAATTTGGAGGTAGAAATAAAACTTTAGGGATATGATAGGTATTTTGGAGGTCTTCAAATGTATGGAGTCTACATGTAACTGGATCGACAAGGTGTCGAAGCTGAAACAGTCTAGCTTCAGTCCATGTTGATACCTGGGCAAAGGATAGACTGTCAGAGATATTGGGGTTGTAAAGTATGTTGGATAAGGGCAGGCAAGGCAAAGAGATCGAGAACCTTGTGGAACAGGAACGGCAAAAGTAAAAAGCATCGGTGCTAAACATGACACTGACAATTTAGGATTTTGAGGTAGGGAGGGGGACCATATTAGAGAGCTGGGATGGGTTGGGTAAAGGGAATCCATTTCCATCTCTGACCATCTATTCGGCACTGTCTGGGAAGACCAAGACAGGACCGATCAAAGGTGAGATGCAAGATAATATTTAAGATCATCAGGTGCTCCTAGACCACCATGATGCTTCAGAGCGAAAACCACAGCACTGGCCATCCGGTGTGCTTTATTGTTCCAATTAAACATTGTTTAAGTACTTTTAGTTGAGCCATAGAAACAGGTATTGGAAGTGTCTCAAAAAATGCAGTAATTTTGGCCTGATAGACATTTTTTCTTGTTCAAAGATTTTTATTTTTTATGTTCACAACTTACAATGCATGACAATGATTGAATAGGACAATCTGAGGAGTAAAGTGTACATAATTGTTAAGGGACATAGTTATTACTTACAGTCAGCTCGTGTTCTGGTTATGACTTTCCAATAGTGCTGTGCACGTAAGGCACCCCTATGGGGACAAATCTGTGCCTAACGTGGCAACCATCTACTGGAAAGGTACATAGAGGAGTAAAACATTACGCTAGTTATAGCTCACTTTAGTGAATGCTCTATGCATTATGACTTATCGTTAAATTGGTATACATTATCACTCAGTGTACACTTTACGGTGCTCATGCGACTCAAGTCTATTATTAGTCAAATAAAGAGGGGTATAGTCCAGGGAAAGAGGGAATGAGGAGAAAAAAAGGAAGAAAGAGGAGAGATTAATAGAGTCCGCGTGTCCACGTCCGCCCGCCAGCCGACCGCCCCAGCTATGTTTCATATGTGTTTACCATGGCAATAAAACAGAATGGTCAAACGTGCAGGGTAAGCAGTGCGTGATCCAGGGCTCCCATACCTGCGTAAATTTGGTGTCACAATCCTTTTCTAACGCTTCATATTTGGCATGGATCATAAAATTGGTGGTCCTATGTTTGACTTCGGCAAATGCTAATGTGGGGGATTTCCAAGCTTTGGCTATGACTTGCTTGGTAGCCGTGAGTAGATGCACAAAAAGCTTAAATTGTGTACGCGACAATTCCTCCGGTTTCAAATTTAGTAGTGCCACTGACGGGTCGAGAGGAAGTGAGATGCCCAACATGGTGGAGGCCAACTGAAATACTCTTTCCCACAGTTCAATCACGACAGGACATGTCCACCAGGTATGGAAATATGTTCCTGGCTCTGGGCATCCCCTAAAGCAGTTTTGTTGGTATCCCGGGACAAATTTAGCTATTCTGGCTGGGACTAGGTACCATCTAGACAAGACTTTGTAGTTGGTTTCAAAAGCCAGGATACTGGGGGAAGATGATTTAGTGGCGGCCCATATATCATTCCAATCAGACTGCTGGCCTGATAGACATTTTTTAACCATTTATCCTACCCAGCCAGGAGATAGGTGTCAGGGCTAGGCTCAGCCCTCCCTTCTTAGAGCAAGCTGCTCAGCTGAGGGTTAATTGGCAGTCTCAGCTTTCACTCTCTCACCTGATGTTCATATCCTGCTCGTTAGCCAGCTCTCCTAGCTATATAAACTGCCTGGATCAGATCTCAGATGCCTTCACCTAGTGAACATCTCTGGATGAATCTATGTTGTGTTTTCCTGTGAAAGACTTTTGCCTGTTTGACTTCCCTTCTGGTTCCCAGATGCTGTTTGTTTGACCTCGCTGATCTCTGTATCCCTATTTGCTGGTTTGCTTCAACCATCCCCTCTGGCTACCGAACCTTGGCTATGTTTTGACTTAGTTTGCTCTGTTTGTTCTATTTTTACCATTTTTATTAAATATTAGTGATTTTTACTGCACTTCTGTCTCAGCCTGATTCATGGTTCCTGACAGTAGGTGAAGGTCATTAGTTCAAAAGATACAGTCAATCCACTTGCTGGTAATATTTTTTCCAGGTTGGTGAGCAGGATCAACGTATGGATCAGTTTGCCATAGCATTACAGATGCTCCTGAATTGCACTGCTCACCTGGTTCCTCTTATGGTGGCTGTTCCGGCACAACCTGTGTTGCAGGGTGTTCCTGCTGATGCTCAGGTCTCTGTGCAAGCACCTGCCTCAAATATTACCTCTACAAGGGGTATGTCTGGTTCCACTCCACTTTCCTAGCGATTTGGGGGTGATCCAGTTCAATGCAGAGGGTTTCTCAACAAGGCTGGGATATACTTTGAGATGCTGCCCCAGGCATTCCTCATGGACAGAAGCAAAATAGGCTTCGTGATATCTTTGCTTTCTGACAGAACCTTGGCCTGGGCAAACCCTCTATGGGAGACGCAAAAAAAATTTTAAAGAGTTACCCAGAGTTGGTGGCCTCCTTTAAAAGTGCATTTGACATTCCCGCATGCTCCACTCCTGCTGCCATTAGCCTCATGTCCATCAAGCAGGGTACGAGAACAGTTGCCGATTATGCCATTGAATTCCCTACTCTGACAGCAGAGGTTGTTTGGAACAATGAGGCTCTCGTGGCTGCTTTTTCTCGTGGTCTCTTGGATAACATCAAAGATGAGATAGCAGCCTGAGACATACCCACTGAGCTGGAGAGGTTGATCACATTTGCCATTCTCATTGACTCCAGACTCAGAGAGAGACCTTCCTTTATAGAGCGCTTGTGGAAGCCTCCTGTACATTTGGCTCTGAGCTTTGTAGTCCCACCCTTGCCTCACTCACCTCGTCTCTCTGCAGATGAGAGCCTTTAGGAGGAAGGAGAGATTATGCCTTTATTGTGGCCAGGCAGGTCACTTTTTGAGGTCTTGTCCTACCCGTCCAGGGGGGATGATTGCACCTAAGGTCCTGTAGGGAACAGACTATAGGTGGCGTTGTTACGTTCCCAGTCATCTGTAAGGATAAGCCGCTGGTTCTGCTTACCCTTCCTTGGTCTGAGTCATCCATTGAGATACAGGCGCTAATCAACTCTGGGGCTGCAGGCCTGTTCATAGATAATGCCTTTGTGTCTAAGCACTTAAATCTGCTGCAGCTTCGGGCCACTCCACTCGCCATTGAGGCTATTGATGGGAGACCTCTACAGCCTGCCCAGGTGACTCATGAGACTGCTCCATTGACCATGGCCATAGGGGCTCTTTACCACGAAATAATCCACTTCCAAGTAATTTCCTCTCCTCATTTTCTGGTGGTTATTGGTTATCCTTGGTTACAGAGGCACAACCCCTCTTTTGATTGGTTTCATGCTGAGGTTCTTTCCTGGTCGCCACAATGCTATAAGACATGTTTTCAGAAAATAGCTAAGGTCTTGTGTACCTCTTCACTCTCTTTCCTGCCAGAGGAATACCGCAAATTTAGCGATGTCATGATAAAGGTCAAGCCGGTAGTTTGCCTCCACACCGGTCGTATGATTGCGCAATTGACCTTCAACCTGGTGCCATAGCCCTCGTGGCCAGGTTTACCCTTTGTCTGTCTCAGGGGATAAAGCCATGGAGGAGAAAAAGAAGAGTGGCAAACTAAGACCTTGTATCGATTATAGGGGTCTTAATTGCTTCATGATTAAGAATGCTTATGCGATTACGTTGATTGAGTTATTTGACCGCAACAGTTGCAACAGTTTTCACAAAGCTTGATCTGAGCAGGGCATACAATCTCATGAGGATCAAGGAGGGTGATGAGTGGAAAACTGTGTTTAATACCAGGACAGGCCATTACTAATACCTTGCAATGCCGTTTGGACTTTGCAATGCTCTGGCAGTCTTTTAGGAGTTCATCAACGATGTCCTTCAAGATTTGCTGCAGAAATATGTGTGGTGGTTTATCTCGATGATATCCTCATATATTCCAAGTTCCTATATAGAGAGATAATAACCTGTATTGTAAATTGAAGTGTGAGTTACATCATGAACAGGTTAAACTCCTGGGTTATGTAATTTCCATCGCTGGTTTTTTGATGGACCCAGAGAAGCTACCAGCAGTTCTACAGTGGCCCCAATACGTGGGTTTACGTCCACTACAACGTTTTCTTGGCTTTGCTAATTATTATCAGTTTATTCATAACTTCTTGTCTCTTTTCAAACTCCTGACTGATATTAGCAGGAAGGACAGTAAACCACAGAATTGGTCTCCGGAGTCCAGTAAGGCCTTTGAAACTCTCAAGGCTGCCTTTGTTTCTGCTCCTTTGTTGGAACATCCTGATTCTACATTACCCTTCATCCTTGAGGTTGATGCATCCGAGACTGGAGTTGGTACCCTTCTGTCTCAACGTCCCACCTCCGAGAGCGCTATGCATCCTTGTGGCTACTTTTCCAAAAAGTTGTTTCCTGGGGAATGCAATTAAAAGATTGGGGACAGAGAGTTGTTGGTGATCATTTTAGCCCTTAAAGAAGGGAGGCATCTCCTCCAGGGTACCACTGTTCCGGTTCTCATTTTGACTGACCACAAGAATCTCACATTCTTGTCTGAGGCTAAATGCCTCTCCCCCAGGAGGGTGCGACGGGCTCTGTTCTTGTTAAGCTTCAATTACATAGTCTCATTCTTACCCTGTACTAAGAATGTAAGGGCTGATGCATTGTCGCAACAGTTTTCCTCCGCTACCAAGATGGAGTCAGTTCCTATTCCTGTGATACCTCCTGATCATATTCTGGCTACGGTTTGTACCAGTCTCACTTCACCTTTGGGTGACAAGACCCTTGCTGCTCAGATCCATGCTCCTCCTGAGAAACCTTGTGACCGCTGCTTTGTCCCAGAGAGTCTCCGTACTGCTGTGCTCCAGGCCTACCATTCTCCCAAGGCTGCTGGTCACCCCGGGAAGAATCAACTCATTTGAGCTATTTCCCAACAGGTCTGGTGGCCTAGTCTCTGTACTGATGTAGCAGCCTTAGTAGCAGCCTGTTCCGTGTGTGCTCAGAACAAAATACCACAACATCTTCCAGTAGGTCTTCTAAGACCCATACCCAATGGAGAGCAGCCTTGGACCCATCTGTCTATGGATTTTATTGTGGAGTTACCTAACTCTGAGGTAACACATGTAACCTTATGTTGGTTGACCGATTCTCAAAGATGTTGCATTGTACCCCCCTTAAGAAGTTGCCCACATCCTAGGAACTGCCATCCATTTTTGCTCGGGAGATTTTTTGCTTACATGGGCTTCCCAAGGTGATCATCTCAGACAGGGGTAGCCAGTTTGTGCCCAGGTTTTGGTGAGTCTTTTGTGCACAGTTGTGAATTCAGCTTTCCTTCTCTTCTGCGTATCACTCGCAGTCCAATGGAGCCACAGAACGAGCCACAGCATGTAGAGGAAGTGGTGGACTGGTTTACTAAATCATCCTCATTCTCCTGAACCTCTAGAAGGTTACGGGGTGAAGGCACAACAACACCCAAAGACCAATTTTTCTGCAACTCTTTGACAGGGGTGTCAATTTTCAATTTTTTACAGCAAGGCCAATTCTTGCTTTCATCAAGAGTACCTCTAGAAGGTTAATGGGTCAGGACACCAACAACACCCAAAGTCCAATTTTTCTGCAACTGTGTGACAGGGGCATCAAATTCATTTTTTTTTTACAGCAAGGCCAATTCTTGCTTTCATCAAGAGTACATCTAGAAGGTTACAGGGGGAAGGCACCAACAACACCCAAAGACCAATTTTTTTCCGCAACAGTTTGATAGGGGCATCACATTTCAATTTTTTTACAGCAGGGCCAGTTCTTGCTTTCATCAAGAGTACCTATAGAAGGTTACAGAGTGAAGGCATCAACAACACCCAAAGACCATTTTTTTCTGCAACTGTTTGACAGGGGCGTCAATTTTCAATTTTTTACAGCAAGGCCAATTCTTGCTTTCATCAAAAGTACCTCTAGAAGGTTAATGGGTCAGGACACCAACAACACCCAAAGTCCAATTATTCTGCAACTGTGTGACAGGGGCATCAAATTCATTTTTTTTTTACAGCAAGGCCAATTCTTGCTTTCATCAAGAGTACATCTAGAAGGTTACAGGGGGAAGGCACCAACAACACCCAAATACCACATTTTTTCAGCAACAGTTTGATAGGGGCATCACATTTCAATTTTTTTACAGCAGGGCCAGTTCTTGCTTTCATCAAGAGTACCTATAGAAGGTTACAGAGTGAAGGCATCAACAACACCCAAAGACCATTTTTTTCTGCAACTGTTTGACAGGGGCGTCAATTTTCAATTTTTTACAGCAAGGCCAATTCTTGCTTTCATCAAGAGTACCTCTAGAAGGTTAATGGGTCAGGACACCAACAACACCCAAAGTCCAATTTTTCTGCAACTGTGTGACAGGGGCATCAAATTCATTTTTTTTACAGCAAGGCCAATTCTTGCTTTCATCAAGAGTACATCTAGAAGGTTACAGGGGGAAGGCACCAACAACACCCAAAGACCAATTTTTTTCCGCAACAGTTTGATAGGGGCATCACATTTCAATTTTTTTTACAGCAGGGCCAGTTCTTGCTTTCATCAAGAGTACCTATAGAAGGTTACAGAGTGAAGGCATCAACAACACCCAAAGACCAATTTTTCCACAACTGTTTGATAGGGGCATCAAATTTCAATTTTTTACAGCAGGGTCAGTTTTTGCTTTCATCAAGAGTACCTCTAGAAGGTTACAGTGTGAAGGCACCAACAACACCGAAAGACCAATTTTTCTGCAACTGTGTAACAGGGGCATCAAATTTCTATTTTTTGACAGGAAGGCCAGTTCTTGCTTTCATCAAGAGTACCTCTATAGGGTTACGGTGTGAAGACACTACCAACACCCAAAGCCCAATTTTTTAACACCTGTTACTTTTACTCAAAGTCTGCGAAAGAGACGCCACACTTTATCTAAAAAGAAATTTGTTAATCTTGGCCTGAGTGTACTATAATTTGGCCTCTTCACATAAGGCTTGCTCACTGTGGTGCAAAACGTTGTTACTTGAAACCAAAGTCTGGCAAAGAGACACCAGAATTTAACCAAAAGATCTCTATTTTTTTCTGAGTACACTAAAATGTGGCCTCATCCTACAGATTGGCTACCCAAGCCTTTGTTTACTAAATAAAGATAGCTTGCAGGGAAAATCAATTTAAATGTAATTTTTTTGTATTTATAAATGTCAGTTCTGCTGCAGCAGGTTCTATACATGGTACAAATGCGCCACTTTACATGCAGACTAAGGGGACCCCCCAGGCACTATATTTAAGGGAATTTTTAATTTTTATTGTTTCACTTTAAGCATCATTAACCATTTCCCACCCAGCCTATAGACAATGATAGCCGGTCAGTGACATCTATTGATGTCCTCAGGATAATCCATGATCACGTGGCCGTGTGTGTGTGGGGGGGGGCGCGTATCATGGTGATCGGTGGGTCAGTCTGACCCACCGCATTACCAATCTCGGTAAAGTGCTTCCATCTGAAGCTCTTTACCATGTGATCAGCCGTGACCAATCACAGCTGGTCAAATGTAAACAGGAAGAGCCGTTTAGGATAACCACACTGGACAGCCAGGGAGATCACCCAGGGGAACCATCAGGAGGCCACCCAGGGACCACCAGGGAGACAATCTGGAGGCCACCCAGGGACCACCAGGGAGCCCACCCTAGAGCACTAGGTATGGGGCGTACAGTGCACTGTAGGGATGGCACTGTGGCACTGTTCCCATATGAGATGCCTGCCAGTGCCATCCCTAACAGTGCTATATCTCAGTGCCATGTACTAGTGCCCACCAGTGCCACCTATCAGTGCCCACCAGTGCCACCTATTGGTGCCACCCATCAGTGCCACCTATCGGTGCCCATCAGTGCCACCTATCAGTGCCCATCAGGGCCGCCTATAAGTGCCCATCAGTGCCACATATCAGTGCCACCTATCAGTGCCCATCAGCGCTGCTTAAAGTGCTTCATCATCAGTGCCCATTATTGCCACCTTATCAGTGCCAGTCTGTACTGCCTCATCAGTGCCTCATCAGTGCTAATCAGCGTAGCCACACCAGTGCCCATCAGTGAGTGAAAAAATTTACTTATTTACACAATTTTGTGACAGAAACAAAGAAAAACTTTTTTTTTCAAAATTGTTGGTCTTTTTTTATTTGTAGCACAAAAAATAAAAAGCACAGAGGTGATCAAATACCACCAAAAGGAAGCTCTTTTTGTGGGAACAAAATGATAAAAATTTTGTTTGGGTACAATGTTTTATGTCACGCAATTGTCATTCAAAATGCAACAGTGCTTAAAGCTGAAAATTGGTCTGGGCGGGAAAGACTGGTAAGTGCCTGGTATTGAAGTGGTTAAAATAGCTGCTCTTTTAAAAACGATCTTTTTAAAAAGTTTTCTTTTGCATTGGTACATGCCCCCTAGGGCAGTACCTGGGCCTCATACCCTTTTTATAGCCAATAACTTGGATATAAGCCTTCAGAATGGGGACTTTTGATTTTTCCTTTTCGGGTCCCATAGACTTCAATGTGGTTCGTCGATTGGGTCAGAACCTTTGCGATGTTCGAAAGTTCTGGCACAAACCAAACTGAGGGGTGTTCAGCCCATCTCTACCTGTGAGTAAAAACACGAGGGGCAAGAGAAAGATAGCACAGCAACCATAGTGTAGTAAAATAACAATTTTTTATTCTTTCAATAAAACATTTGTTATTTTACTACACTATGGTCTCTATGCTGTCTTTCCCCTGCTCCTCTTGCTCAAACCAAAGCCAACTTGTGGAAGGGGAGCCAACCTATGCTTTTAGGTTTTCACCCTGCAGCGATGCCTATAGTGTGAGTGATCCCCTAGATTTTTCCCCTCGTAATGGGGAGGAGTAAAATGTCTCCCTTAAAGCATCCACAAAAATGTACTTCTCCTCACTACCAATTGACTGGGGGGAATTTGTTTATATAAAGGGAGTATATTCCTCAAATTGATCCTAATAATCTTTTATATAATACGATTGTAATTATGTTTACAATAAAGTATTGTTTTTTTACATGGAATGTGTATGTCTCACGCTGTGCCTTTAAAGTCCTCCATTTTTCCATACTAGTTTCTTGGTGGTTCTTTTCCTATTTATTTGGATGTGGCACCTTTTAGAAAGCTAATTTTTGTCGCACTCTGTATGTGTAAGGTACATTTTTTTGTTATGAAATAACATTTGTATTAATGTTAGCATAATATATTTTCTAATAATCCTAGTTAAACTCCTTATATGAGGGAAATATATTTGTTTAAGGGGGGTCAGTTAACCATCACTCCTCTTCATGTAAAAACACCTACGAAATTCCCTCTGTAAAATGAGGAGGGGTAATGCTCCCCTTTTTAGATCCCCTAGTGAGTGTGATATCCGTAGCGACGTCCCACTTTTGGATTTTCGTATCCAACCGAGGGGAAGGTGTTCAACCGAAACCAAAC
>BLSH010433672.1:468662-480837 GCA_018402905.1 Glandirana rugosa | reverse complement strand
GCGGTATGTGAAATCTCTAATTTCTGCTATCTGTCCTCAGAGCAACAGCACAGACAGCAGTAGTAAAGTAATCTATCTCAGGATGCAGGATCAGGTCTTAAAATGTCTCAAATCTGTCCCTCACGCAGTCAGCTACCTTTCCCTACACTAACCCAAGGAGCATGTGACTGCAGCACTGTGACTCCAGCTTATAAAGAGGCTGGGTCACATGATGCACCGGCCAATCACAGCCATGCCATTAGTAGGCATGGCTGTGATGGCTTCTAAGGGCAAACCAGTGAAACGCTTGTTGATTGGCTGCCCTGCAGCTTCTCAACACGTGGAGTAAAATAGCAGAACCCCGGACCGAACCCGAACGATTTTTGAAATGTCCGGGTCCGTGCCACGGACACCCGAAAGTTCGGTACGGACCCGAACGTTACAGTCCGGGTTCGCTCAACACTAAAGACAAACATAAAAGACTGCTAGACGCTCAGATCTCAGTGGAGGAGGTAGCAGATGTTATTAAAAAGTTGAAAAATAAGTCAGCTCCAGGTCTGGATGGGTTCTCAAATCTTTACTATAAATCCTTTGGTGTCACTTTAGCTCCATATCTAGCCCGGATCTTCAATTCATTGAGGGGGGGGGGTGCATCTCTGGACCAGTCACTCAATACAGCTTTTATTATAGTGATTCCAAAGCCCGGGAAAAAACCCTAGTGTAGTTGGCAATTATAGACCTATCTCGCTGATTAATAATGATTTGAAAATTTTGACCAAAATACTAGCAAGTAGATTGCGAGACTTCATTAGCCACTACATTCATAAAGACCAAGTGGGGTTTATCCCGGGCAGGCAGAGCCCAGATCAAGTCAGGAGGTCGATAGATATTATTTCCTTGCTACATTCGGGGTGGGATGGTGGGCAACCACAAGAGGGCCTTTTGCTGTCCTTAGACTTGCAAAAGGCTTTTGTCTCTTGGAATTACTTATTCAACATTCTACAGCGGTGGGGCTTCAGGCAGAATTTCCTGAATATACTGCGATCACTATATTCAAAACCCGAAGCGAGAGTAAGACTTCAGGGCTTCTACTTGGACCCCCTCCAGATATATAAAGGTACAAGACAGGGTTGACCGCTATCCCCCCCTGATATTTGCAATAGCTATAGAAACCCTGGCACTGGCAATCAGGGAGAACACAAACATACATGAGGTTGAATGTGGCTCTCACACACACACGTGTGCCCTGTTTGTGGACAACCTGCTCCTGTATATTACCTCCCCACTTATCTAGTTTCCAAACCTCAGTCGCCTTCTGGATGATTTTGGAAATATATCAGGCTTACGGGTTAATAAGACAAAGTCCCAGGTCCTAAACGTAAATATTCCGGAGGAGCAGGCGTCTCGCCTCAGGGCACACTTTGCGTTTGCTTGGAGTAACTCCTCCATTCCCTATCTGGGAATACATCTGCCAGCCAAATTCGATCAACTTTACACATGCAATTACCCCCCTCTATTCAAAAAACTTGAGGCAGACATGAAAGACTGGTCAAACTTAAATATATTGTGGTTGGGCAGGGTTCACTCCATCAAAATGACACTGCTCCCTCGTATCCTTTATCTGTTTAGGTCGCTACCCATCCCCATCAACAAGGAGCACTTGCGACGGGCCAAAATAAAATCCTTTGTTTGGGGTTCTAAGAGCCCCCTTCTAGTGAGAGGAATCCTCTTCCGAGCAAGGCATAAAGGAGGCCTGGGTCTGCCCAACCTTCTTAAATATCACCAGGCTGCCCAGCTAGCACAGATCTCTATGGTATATTCTCAAAGCCCAAAACCAGATTGGGTGTCTATGGAAAGAGAAGCAGTCCCTGAGTTCACTTTAGACTTTTTGATGGGTTGCCACCACAGCAATTGCCCAGCAATTCTGTCTCCAACTCTCTCGTATTCAATGTCATTGCGGGACAAACTTAAACTGAATCCCAGACTGGTTTCCACGACCCGCCCCCTCTGCCACCTGTTCCACAACCCAAACTTTCCCCAGGAATGGACATAAAAGCTTTCAAATGGTGGACTAACAAAGGGATTTATAGAATAGGCCACTTCTTCAATTTGCGAGGACCCCTATCCCTTGCTCATTGTACGAAAAATCTAGAGATGCCCTCCTCAGAAACATTTAGGTTCCACCAAATTTCTCACTTCCTATACTCTATTTGGAAGGCGAAATCCCTTCCTCCAGAAATCACACCCTACGAACAATGGTGCAGCCAAATGACGGAGCAGAGGGGGGGAATCTCGACGATATATGAGTTTCTATCTGAGGCCAATGCTAAAACGTCTTTTATGCTGGCATGGTAGAAGGATCTGGAGCAGGAATGGGAGTTGGTCGACTGGCACACGACAATTGCCAACTCGATGAAGGGCATCGGGAATGATGGAGGTGGATCTGAAAATTCTAACTAGGTGGTACTTAATGCCATCCAGACTGGCCAGAATGTACCCATCGACCTCTCCCTTGTACTTCCGGAACTGTTCTCATATAGGGACCATGCTCCATATCTGGTGGGAGTTCCCAAAAATAAGAAGGTTCTGGAACAAAATTTTCGCATTAATTAATAAAATATCGGGTCTACCTGTCCCCAAATCCCCCCATATAGCGCTATTGAACCTTCCCATTGGGAAAACTAACAAAAGCAATAAGGCTCTTATCCACTTCATTTTATGGCAAAAATGACCATTGCGAAAGAATGGAAACAAGCTCGGGTCTCCATATGTGCGGCAAAACGGAAGACCTCATGGATAGAGATGAGCGGACACCTGGATGTTCGGGTTTGTGTTCGGGTTTTCGTGGAAAAGTTTGGGTTTGGTCTGAACTTGACCCCGAACCCCATTGAAATCAATGGGGACCTGAACTTTTGGGCACAAAAATGGCTGTGAAAAAGTCCTGGAAAGTGCTAGAGGGCTGCAATAGGAAGAAAAGTGGGGGTAAGAGTAGGACAAGTGCCCTACAAAGAAATGGGGATAGGGAAATAACAATAATCTGTCCCTTACAGCAACAGCAGGATCCTGACCCTATAGAACTAGGAGATGATTTTAGAACAATAATCTGCCCCTTACAACACCAGCAGGAACCTCTCCCTATATCAGTTTGATATGATTTTAGAACAATAATCTGTCCCTTACAGCACCAGCAGGAACTTCTCCCTATAGCAGTTTGATATGATTTTAGAATAATCTGTCCCTTACAGCAACAGCAGGAAGCTCTCCCTATAGCAGTTTGATATGATTTTAGAACAATAATCTGTCCCTTACAGCAACAGCAGGAGCCTCTCCCTATAGCAGTTTGATATGATTTTAGAACAATAATATGTCCCTTACAGCACCGGCAGGAACCTCTCCCTATAGCAGTTTGATATGGTTTTAGAACAATAATCTGTCCCTTACAGCACCAGCAGGAACCTCTCCCTATAGCAGTTTGATATGATTTTAGAACAATAATCTGTCCCTTACAACACCAGCAGGAACCTCTCCCTATAGCAGTTTGATATGATTTTAGAACAATAATCTGTCCCTTACAGCACCGGCAGGAACCTGACCCTATAGCAGTAGGAGATGATTTTAGAACAATAATCTGTCCCTTACAGCAACAGCAGGAACCTGACTCTATAGAACTAGGAGATGATTTTAGAACAATAATCTATCCCTTACAGCAACAGCAGGAACCTGACCCTATAGAACTAGGAGATGATTTTAGAACAATAATCTGTCCCTTACAGCAACAGTAGGAACCTGACCCTATAGAACTAGGAGATGATTTTAGAACAATAATCTGTCCCTCTAAGCAGTAGACTCTAACTAGTCCAGTCAGATTGTTCTGTAATGCAGGATGAGATGTTATTAGATCTGCAATCTGTCCCTAAAAGCAGTAGTAGTAGTAATCTCTACCTAGTCCACAATTATATCATTCCGTAATGCAGGATGAGATGTTATTAGATCCTCAATCTGTCCCTCACAGCACCAGCAGCATCCTCTCCCTACACTAGCCTGAGAGCATATGACATGCAGCACTACGTGACTCCAGCTCATACAGAGGCTGGGTCACATGATGCACTGGCCAATCACAGCCATGCCATTAGTAGGCATAGCTGTGATGGCTTCTAAGGGCAAACCAGTGAAACGCTTGTTGGTTGGCTGCCCTGCAGCTATTCAACAAGCAGGAAAAAAATACCAGAACCCAGAATCCGAACTCTTTTTCAAAAGTTCGGGTTCGGGTCCCGAACACCGCAGAGTTCGGTATGAACCCGAACTTTATAGTTCGGGTTCGCTCAACTCTACTCATGGATCATGGTCCAAGAAAAAATGGTTAGTGCAATTCTTGACACTGTTAAAAAGTTTGAAGCCTAGGAACCCTGGGCAAGGTATATGAACATCTCCCTAACGCCTACCTAAATCGAGGTTACTCTGGAGATGGTGGACCCCGGTGGGACACTTCTTTCCTATTCTCTTCCTTCCTCCCCCTTTCTCTTTTTCCTTCTATCTCCTCTTGGTCACATATAGGTTTGATTGCAGATTTCTTCTGCTTTTTGACCCCAATTAGTTGGGGGGACTGTTAGGCATAAGTGAGAGTTTTAGGTAACAGAAGGACACAGTTTGGGGAGACTCCTTCTGATAGGGAACTAATTTTGCAGTGTTGCAAAATTTGGGAAGAGTGGGACTTTAATTGAAGCACATGAGGGATACACAATAGACTGATGGAGATGTTCACAGAAATTTAATTTGTGGATATAAATACACTGATGCATATAGTCAAACATTACATCAGTCATAAACGCAATACAAATTCATAACAATGGATACAACTTTGTTAAGCTCAGTACATTGCCCCCATCCATCAGGTATTTAATGTGCAGACTGGTAAAAATATACACAGACAGGTCTGCGTGGCCAAGGACCACGTTGTTCCTATTGCAGTTTGGTGTATAAAACGCATAAAAGGTTAAGTCCACGGCAGCTTTTAGCTTGACGTACGTTTTGTGGCTTGGAGCCACTCGTCAGGAGCAGGCTCGTGGTGGGTCTAAAAAAATGAATATAGGTTTAGCAATTGACAATGTAAAAACATTGGGGGTATGAATCCCTCCACAAACTGCACATGCAACTTACAACACTCATATGATGGTGATGCACCGTCAGAGCCAAGGGCCCGTCCAGGGCCATCCGGACCGGGAGCTGTGGCAGGGGGCATGATGGCAGCAACCCACAGTCGGCATCACCCCAGGTGGATGAGGGCGTCCTGGTGATATGGAGACCCATAGTTGAAGCATGGGATAATAGTTTGCTGTGGGAAAGTTGGATTAAATGAACAACTGTTGAGTGGGTGTGTGCATGGGAGATCAAGAAGGAAAAGAAGGAAATGGAGCTGAGTTTATGACTGATATTTTATCATGTAATGTTTGACTATATGCATCAGTGTATTTATATCCACAAATTAAATTTCTGTGAACATCTCCATGAGTCTATTGTGTATCCCTCATGTGCTTCAATTAAAGTCCCACTCTTCCCAAATTTTGCAACACTGCAAAATTAGTTTCCTTTACAAGGCAGGGATGGAAGCAGACGGCCTTACCAGGCCATGGCTTCATTTAAAGTCCCAATTGTTTTCCCCCATTTTTTTTCCTTCTGATAGGGGTTGGAAGATTATAAGTTCGCTATCTAACATTACTGATGAGCAAGGGGTTTTATCATCTAGAAGACATGGGGCGCCTGCCCGCTCTATTAAATACCTTGGAGATTTTGGGTACAGTGTTTGAAGCCCCATCTAATCCTAACTTCCTGATAGCTTTATTGACATGTGCTCCGCTGTCCTCCCCTTTCATACATTGGATGGGACAGACTTATGGCCCCGATTTACACTTAGCTTCCAACCTCTTTCTCAGCATAAGTCTCACCCTCCCCTCTTTTGATTATCCCCCGTCCTTTTTAATTTTTTACTTCTCCCTTACAGTTTTATCACCCTGTTGCCTCTTACCCTACCTGGAAACAAACAACACTGAGTGATTGCTAACCACTCATATGAGGTTTGTGCGGCCTAGGCGAGCTTAAATTGGGGACACTCTCCCCCTACTGACACAGTTTGATCCCAGCAGGAGTGTCGGGGGGGCAGGTCCCCCCCAGACTGACTAGGCTCTGGGCCCATAACAACCCTATCCTGGTCTCATCTCTGGAATGTAACAGAAGTATGGTTTCTCTCCAGGTAATCTGATAATGTAAGTTTTTAATTGTTTCAGCCAAACTAATTATGGTAACACCGTCCCCCCGTTAATATCAAATTACATAGAACTTGGATTGAGGTGAGGCATGGTGTATTCTCTCTCCCTTGTCGCGGCTTGCCCCCTGAAGGGGTACCGGGAGAAGAGACCTAATGTTTCCCAATTTTCATTGGTATATTTTTCAATATATGATTCTTTCCAATATAAGGTTGTTGTTTTTTTTTTTTAGTCCTTATACCTAACTGTTTATTCTCTACGTGAACCACTGTAAGACACATTCTTGCTACCATCTTTTATATTATCTGTTATTGTGAAAATCTCAATAAAATGATTTAAAATAAAAAAGGATGGGCTCAGGGTGCAGAGCACTGTGCCCCGAGCCCACCCAGTTATGTGACAATAGCGAATTGATATTCGCTATTGTCTTCCTGATTCTCCTCCCAGCCAATCAGGAAGTAGTTCCTGTGACCCGCTTGGCCAGGGAGTCTCATTTTCTGTTCGCACGGGAGGAGAAACAATGGCCCTGCTCTTCATTCCCCCTGACTTCAAAGGTAATGCTCTAATTGCCACTGTCCCATCCACCTCCCATGGGGGAGGGGGGGTCGATCACAGTATTCCCATCTGTCTCCTGCAGGGGGTTTGATTGCCACATTCGCGTCTGTCTCCAGGGGGTGTGATCGCCACATTCCCGGCCATTCCCCTTCAATATATTAAGCACTGGCTGCCTCTGACGGCCTCATTTTCATGGGCAATTGTAAGATATAGAAGCTAAATTTACCATGTCTTCTCACCCATATACATCTCTGAAGTGTCTAGTTTAGTTTTTTATGGTCCAAATTTGCTTTACTATAAGAGACAATGTTCAAATGGTATAAAATATCTTCAGGCAACTGTATTTAGGATAATCCTACCCATGTTTGTTAGAATTAGGGGAGACCATTTAGAAATTCAGTAAGAGTTCTCAGTACCTGAGAAAAGTTTGCATTATAAAGTTTTTTTATGTTTTTTTGGGTGATGAAAACTCCTTGTCCTTACACCAAATAAAAGGATAACGGCACTCCATTGATGTTTACAATATTAACTATAGAGATACGGGGGTTGATTTACTAAAGCTTGAAAGTGCAAAATTTGGTGCGGCTCCACACAGAAACCAATCAGCTTCAAGGTTTTATTGTCAAAGCTTGATTGAACAAGCTGAGGTTAGAAGCTAATTGGCTAGCATGCAAAGCTGCACCAGTTTTTCACTCTCCGGCTTTAGTAAATCAACCCCACAGTGTTCTTGCCTTATCTAAATGTGTAAAGTAACCAGAGACCGTGCCATAATATTCTATTAATGAATTAATACTAGGTAACTCTGGCTTTGGGTTGAAAATGTATAATAATAAATCATCAGCAAATGCGATAATTTTCATAATACACATTGCTATTGGTATGCCCTCAATGTTAGTGAGGGGTTCTTATAAAAGTAGGATCTAATGCCAAATTAAATAAAATTTTAGGGAGAGTACAACCTTGGTAAGTGCCTCATTGCATACCTAGGGGACTAAAGAACTGACCATTTGTCCGTTTGTCACTGGGTTGCTGTAAATATATTGGATATACATGGTAAAAGTGGGACCAAATGCTCTTGTAGACAAAATGTGATTTAACAGGAGCCATTGGATTTTATCAAATCTCTTGCCCACGTATACAGTAAGCTTAAAGTAATCAATGTAGGTGCAGGAGAGCAGCTAGATACTACGGTGGCTGCTAACACCTTCCACCTTGGAATGTATGTTTTGTACAAGGACCAATTGATGAGTAGTCAACAAAGAAGGCAAGGTTTCAAGCCTGTTTATCATTATCTTGGCTAATAGTTTATAGTAGTCATCAAGCAAAGATTTTGGTTGGTAAGAAAAAAACAAAATCAGGTCCCCTCACTCCTTTAGTCCCGGTTCACACTGGTGCGATGCAGGAAACCCTGCGATTCCTGTGTGGGTTCCCACATCACACCTGAATTGCACACTGGTTCACACTGACATTTGCGAACCACTGGGGATGTCAATGTAAAGTTAATGACACCCCCATTTGGTTTGCAGATCACAGTGCGAACTATGAAATGGTACAGGAATCGGATCGCATGGGTGTGAACACCCATGCGATCTGATTCCAATGCAGACTAAAAAAAGGGTCCTGCACCATTTTGGTGCAAATGCGATGCAATTTCAGTCATACAGTTTGTATGGCTAAATTTGCATTGCACAGACATTGCATAGACATCGCATGTGATGTGCACAGCAATGCGGTGCAAATAACATGTGGTGTCTGTGATCAAACCAGTGTGAACCCAGCCTTAATATCAAAGTGGTATGGGCCTCAGTAAAATCCAGGAAATTAATACTTTGAGCAAAGATGCAGAATAGCGTTTTAAACTTCCATAAGAAAATGGCTGATTTCTAATGAAAGTGATTCAATGCACTACGCTAGAAAGCCATCAGGGGTCTTTCAATTAGCTGAAGTTTAAATTACTAACTGGACCTCACCAATTATAATATAGGTATTTGATGTGTCATATTTTTCTGCCGTTAATTTAGATAGACCTGCTTTAGCAGCTTTATCAGAGTTCCTAGCAATGCAGACTGGGAGGGCTGAGCCGCATACAGCCAATTATAATATATCTTAACTTCTTCCCACTCAGCCCTGGCTTAACTTCAATAGGGTCTATACACTGGTGGGGGGGGGTATGGTAGGGTGGGAAGGATCAGCCAATCATGTGACCACTGTGATTGGCTGTCACAATGGTCACATAATTGGGAGCCATCCCCACCACATTAGTATTGACTGAAAGCTATCTTTGACAGCTTTGTCACTATGCTGGGAGTACAATGATCTCAGAATCAAAAGCTCTACTGCCCATGGACAGATATATTTGCATTAAAATTCACCCTCCTTGCCACTGCAGATATGAGTAACATAGAAAAAGGTAAAATGGGCACTAATTGAAGCTGTTACTGCAGCATCAGGATCTTTCAGCTTTAGGATATGGCATTTAGATCTGTTAAGTCTGGTTAGTTACCAGTAGTTAGCCAGATGTATTGCCCTATCTATAAACCTATTGTTGGCTTGCACTCTCACAGACACCTGAATATTAAGAAGAACCATTTCTTCCTGACATTCCTTTTGTAGATGTAATATACAGGGTGGGACATTTATATGGATACACCTTAATAAAATGGGAATGGTTGGTGATATTAACCTCCTGTTTGTGGCACATTAGTATATGTGAGGGGGAAACTTTTCAAGATGGGTGGTGACCATGGCGGCCATTTTGAATCCAACTTTTGTTTTTTCAATAGGAAGAGGGTCATGTGACATCAAACTTATTGGGAATTTCACAAGAAAAACAATGGTGTGCTTGGTTTTAACATAACTTTATTCTTTCATGAGTTATTTACATGTTTCTGACCACTTATAAAATGTGTTCAATGTGCTGCCCATTGTGTTGGATTGTCAATGCAACTCTCTTCTCCCACTCTTCACACACTGATAGCAACACCGCAGGAGAAATGCTAGCACAGGCTTCCAGTATCCATAGTTTCAGGTGTTGCACATCTCATATCTTCACAGCATAGACAATTGCCTTCAAATGACCCCAAAGATAAAAGTCTAAGGGGGTCAGATCGGGAGACCGTGGGGGCCATTCAACTGGCCCACGATGACCAATCCACTTTCTAGGAAACTGTTCATCTAGGAATGCTCGGACCTGACACCCATAATGTGGTGGTGCACCATCTTGCTGGAAAAATTTAGGGAACGTGCCAGCTTCAGTGCATAAAGAGGGAAACACATAATCATGTAGCAATTTCGCATATCCAGTGGCCTTGAGGTTTCCATTGATGAACAATGGCCCCACTATCTTTGTACCCCATATACCACACCATACCATCAATTTTTTGGTTCCAACAGTCTTGGAGGGATCTATCCAATGTGGGTTAGTGTCAAACCAATAGCGGTGGTTTTGTTTGTTAACTTCACCATTCACATAAAAGTTTGCCTCATTACTGAACAAAATCTTCTGTGTAAACTGAGGGTCATGTTACAATTTTTGTTTTGCCCATTCTGCAAATTCAGTGCGCCAATCTGGGTGTTGCTATCAGTGTGTGAAGAGTGGGAGAAGAGGGTTGCATTGACAATCCAACACAATGGGCAGCACATTGAACACATTTTATAAGTGGTCAGAAACTTGTAAATAACTCATGAAAGAATAAAGTTACGTTAAAACCAAGCACACCATTGTTTTTCTTGTGAAATTCCCAATAAGTTTGATGTGTCGACCCTCTTCCTATTGAAAAAACAAAAGTTGGATTCAAAATGGCATACTTCAAAATGGCCACCATGGTCACCACCCATCTTGAAAAGTTTCCCCCCTCACATATACTAATGTGCCACAAACAGGAAGTTAATATCACCAACCATTCCCATTTTATTAAGGTGTATTCATATAAATGGCCCACCCTGTACAACCAATGATTGCTTTTTGGCAATATATTGTATCCATGATTCAAAAAAAAGCAAGAAACAACAGAGTAGGAACACATTTGTGTCAGATTATTTGGTACTTTGAGAAGAAACAGAAAAAAAGGGAGTTCGGCAAGCATATAGCATAACACTTGCAGGAGATATTAGATTCTAAATATCTCAGTCCCTATCATAAAATGATGCAAATGAGAAAAGAGGAAATTTCAGCAGTAAATGTGATGAAAAGTCCAGTCCTGACAGTCAGTAGGAGGTGGAACATCCACAATGAGCTGTAACTGTTGCACATTTAGTGCCACCCCCTAAGGGGCCGCTGGTTAAATTTTGGGTCCTCTGTCTTCCCCCTCTAATGTAAGAACAAACTTAGCCCCTCTGACACACCTGGTTAAATGGAGAGACCTCTGCAACCACAGATATTGACACAATTGGAAAATTCCCTGCACCTGGCTATATATTACTACAGTAAATGCACACACACTCATTTAGTGATAAGCAAGTTGGTATGTTGAAACCACTCAAAATAAAGACAGTCTGAGATAACATAGGCCAAGTAAATTAAACATAGTCAGCTATACAGAATTTCACTATACCCAAGTAAAGAGTAATTCTTTGACTTTAACCTCCCTGGCGGTATTCCCGAGTGTGGCTCGGGGTGGAATTTCAGTACCATTAGCGGTAACCCCGAGCCACACTTGAGATTGCATTGCTGGATCCAGGCAATGTTACTCACCTTGTCCCCTGGATCCAGCGATGTCCCCCCGCAGTATCTGCGGGCTGTGTCCACCGCCAGATGACTCCTGTGTGCCGGGCTCCGTTCCCTGCGAGCGTCGCACCGCACGGGGACGGAGACCGGCGGGAAATTCAAAAAGTGAAACACACACAGCACATACAGTACACTGTAATCTTATAGATTACATTACTGTATGTAATCATTTCACATCCCTTTTGTCCCTAGTGGTTTGTCCAGAGCCCTGCATGCACTTTTATATTATTTATGTCATTCTTTCTGCCTGGAAACTTGAGAATGTCCATGGCAACCAAAAAGTGTCCCTTTACGTCAAAAGTGTTTTTTGATCAGCCTAAAAATAAATGATAGCCACAAAAGATCGACTAGTTTTTTGTGAAAACTGCATTTCCCTGTGAAAAACCAACGGTACCTGTAAGAGTTCAAAGGTCCGTCTTTCTTACTGTATTTATTATATTTTCACGTACGTCCCGAGACCTGTTTGGTGATCCCTGTTTTCCCTACACTTTACTAATGTATGTCATTACATTAGATATTCTAATGTCACATGACATACACGACACACACAAAGTGAAAAACTTAAAGGGCGGCCAGAGGCAGGGGCACGCCACGCTGCGAGCGTCCCTTGCCTCGGGCCGTGTGTCCTCAGTAGACCGCCACCTGTGTCGGGCGT
>BLSH010433672.1:345370-357976 GCA_018402905.1 Glandirana rugosa | reverse complement strand
ACCAGAATAGGAGGGTGACTGAGTACTTTTCCAAACGATCTGAACCTCGTATGAACCGAGGGTAACGATGCGGGGAAAAAACACATTTTTTAACCAACAACATGGTTTTTATTGACACCCTGTTTGTTATAAGATCATCGTAAAAGTCCTTGGAGAAAACATACAGGCCATACAACAGAGAAACCGACTCACGGGTTAAATTACGGTCGTCACGTAGGAGCACGACTTACTAACACATGTTCCTACTGTGTAGGCGGCAGTGGTTCATGCGAAAAAGAAGACCTTACTATAACTAAGATCACTAAACAACATCATTCAGGAAACACAGAAAAGAGACAACATACCGGACATACAAAAGAGGTTCCTGAAAATGCTACTAGAATATTGTTTGTCCCACAATTATTTTTGGTACAACAACCAATTTTTTACACAAAAAAGGGCCGTAGCAATGGGAGCCAAGTATGCTCCAAGTCTAGCAAACCTTTTCATGAGTCAGTGGGAGGATAAGACCATCTATCACAACAAGAGAAAAGAACTAATCTTCTACAAAAGGTTCATAGATGACCTCTTCTTTATATGGGTGGGCACGGAGGCCTCATTAAAAGAATACACCCAATACCTGAATACCAACAACCAAAACATAGTGTTGGAGTTTCAGTGGAATGAAGAACAGGTCAATTACCTGGACCTCACTATCATGAGAAAAGGAGACCACATAGAAACAAAGGCATACTTTAAGCCAACCGATCGAAATGGGTATTTACCCATCAGCAGTGGACACCATCCTAAATGGCTACAAAACATCCCAAAAGGACAATTTGCAAGAATCCGGAGAAACTGTACATCAGACGAAGACTTTGAAGCACAATCAACAATCATAAAACAAAGATTCCAGGAAAAAGGGTACCACAGTGACACATTGGAAATCACCAGGAGGAAGATAAAAGAAATATCCCAGGAGAATAGCATAAAAGACAAAGAAAAAGTAACATCAACCAGACATGAATGGGGATTCATATCTGAATACCATGAGCAACATAGAGAAATAGAAAAAATATTTCGTAAACACTGGGAAGTATTAAGAATAGACAAAAGCCTGAACAAAGCATTACCAGAAAAAACAGTCTTCATTTATAGGAAAAACCAAGCATTTGGAGACAGAATAGTAAAGAAAATATTGAACCCACCAATCAAACCAAAGATGTTCTGGGAAAAAGAAGGTTTTTTCGCCTGCAGGAGATGCAAGGCATGTCAGCAAGTGGACCACCACCTCAGAGGAATAACAGAATTCACATCACCTTCGAATCACAAAAAATTTGCAATAAAAGAATGCATAACATGCCAATCCACGCATGTCGTATATGCCCTATTGTGCCCGTGTGAACTTATGTATATAGGCCGCACTAAGAGAAAACTCAGCAAGAGAATATCAGAACACATAGAAAATATAAAGAAAGGATATAAAGACCACAGCGTATCGTTACATTTTAAGCAAAAACACGCCAGAGACCCTAGAGGATTGAAATTTTGGGGAATAACTAAAATACAATCACCATGGAGAGGAGTCAACTTAGTAAGGGAAATCTCTAAAAGTGAAACTTACTGGATATATAGCACGGACTCTCTCTTCCACAAGGGGTTGAACATAGAATTGGACGTCAATAGTTTCATAAGTGACTATTAAAACCAAAGCAGTAACCAGTCAAAATTCAGAATAAAAGATGAGTATCAAACGAATATAGCATAAAGAAACTATAATAACCATCTCAAAGAATTAGCTAAAAACAAAAATAAAAGAACCAACACTAACGAAGAATCATTTATAATAAAATGGAAATAGTCAACTAAAATAAAAAAATAAAAAATAATAAAAAACCAATAAAACCACAAACAGAGAATATGCAATGCACATATGAAGAGTAAGAAGCTAATGAATAAGAAAAGGGGAAAAAAACCCTAGAAAAAATGATAAAAAATCCCATAAGATAAAAATCTTACAGAAATCCTTCAGTGTATGGCAAGCAAAGATAAAATCGAAAGGACGATCAAGAAGATGGTACCAAATATAGCAAAAAAACAGAGGAATATCTAATTACAATTAAAAAAGGAAAATAATATATACTCACTATTAATGGTAACATTAAAACTTAAGTGGATACAAATGAAAAATCTTATTATAGCACCTGCAATCTTTCATCCCACAAAAGGATAATAAAAACAAATCTTCAAGTCACCGCAAACAACAAATAGTAAAAAGCAGTCTCCAGCACATTACTGACATTGTAACAATGTGTTGAATATAAACAGAGCACTGATACAAGTAACTAGTAGATTCCCCAGGACGGCTAATAAATAAATATAGTAAAGTACACAGCTGACGGGTAATCCTAGCAGAGCGCAATTATAAAAGAACACCAGCCGTGTTGTGTGATCACACCCATTGACAAAGACGGAATCACGAAACGCGTCTGGGTGTGATCACACGGCTTCATTCAGTATTCAGCATTCAGTGAAGGAGAAAGACAGAGAGAAAGTCACAGGCAGTTTCCGCCCAGCAGCCAGAGGAGACAAATCACGGGAGACGAGCGCTGGTAAAAGAAACCAATACACATTACAATACACACTGCACAATGTAAGCATGTTTTTAAGGGAAAGGGGGATTATGTGTCAATAAAGTATAAACTATTTTACACTATGAGTGTCCACCCTTTAATCCTTACATGCCACACTGCATAAAGCGGAGAGAGGACGAACAACAGAAGAGAAGTCCAGAGGGGTTACCAGCTCACCCATAAGAAGCAGGAAAGCACTGAAAAAACCTCTATCTGGTAAGCGGGGACCTAAAAGAGGGGAGCAGGAAAAGGAATAAGGACAGCGGGGAGGAAAACGCCTTTTACTTTGTGAACTGTTTTTGAATCCCACCCCAGATTAGGATTGGAAACAACCCATAAAGGACAGCAGAAATTTAAATAAGGGGATACCTGTAGAGAACCTGGATTTATGGACTATATTTTTTAAGAGTTTATATGCCTGTTTATACTTATTCATATGCCATTTGAAGCAACTTTTATGCGATTTTATGAACAATTTGAGTGACAGATTTTTGAGAAATGATATGTGTAAATATTTATGAATTTTAAACATAAGCATTTTAAAAAACATTATAAGACACACCAAACCTCAACAGACAGCACATTCAGGAGCTAAACCAGTAAAAATTCAAACAGCAAATCAAATAGGTGCAGCTAATGATATGTGTAAATATTTATGAATTTTAAACACAAACATTTCAACAAATATTATAAGATAAACCAAATCTGAACAGACAGCACACTCATAAACTAAGCCAGCAAAAGTACAAGTGGTAAATGACTAAATAGGTGCAGCCAATAGACCATCAGTGGGCAAAGAGCACATAAGTATACAAAAAAATCATAGGTTAGTACAGAATTCAGTTTATATTATGTATGGACAAATACAATATTTATGAGACCATTGTTAAACAGCAAAACACATCCAGGCGCAGCTGACATTTAACAAACTGGTGAGCACAAACAAGCACGCCAAGAGTTAAATGAGAGTATTTTATTATAATATCTTTTTGTTTTGCCTATGTTTATTGCTGTGAGTGCCTAATATTTAGCAGGACCTGTGGGTGGGTTGGATGTATTTGGGGTGTTACCCTACTCCATACTCCATACACCATACTTCTTAAATGTATTGCTCACTCCCCTATTGGACAAATTAAGTGGTCTGGAAGTACCAGGTGAATCACCATACTTGATCAGAGTGCTGACCACCCAGTTTCCCCAGAACCACTGTAGTCCTACATGCATCCACTTTCATACCTCTAAGCACATGATATTTACCTGTTATGAGGGCATTTAGGGTGCCTGGAAGTTCCTAGTTAGTACCTCACAGATCACATCTGAAAACTGGATTCCCCAGGTCTCCCTCAGTCCCACTCACACATAGTCCCAAATAACATAGGCGGTGACACTCTTGGTCATTACCATTACTGACCGGCTTGAGAGGACATATAGGGATCCTGGAAGTACCAAAGCATTACTTACTGCTGGGTTTTCCCAGGTTTCCCTTTTGTCACCAGCCCTATATCACATAACCTACCTGTATTGCAAGAAGTCACCAATCATTAAGATATTGGCACATCTGAATGTGAGAGTCTGGCAGAGTTCATGAGTGGTCCACTTTTATTTATGACAACGTTGTCAATTTTATGCTTGACTTGTACCTACCCCTTTTTTATGTTATTTCCCTCTATTCGTGTACTATGTATTTCATTTGAATTTGCTTAATAAAGTATTTTTTCAGTAACTACTGCAGTAGGCTCCCTCTCCCTTTTTCTGGAGGTAAAGGACTACCTACCTCTGGGGTTCACCCCCCCATATGTAGTGTCAGTAGTTCTGTTATCTGACCCATTAGCATTTGGGTAATTTTTGCACTGCCCTTATTTCTCTGTTTTTATTTTTGATACAGCAGTACCATCCGACAGTACCCCCAGCAGTATCATCTGGCAGTGCCATCCAGCAGTAGGGATGAGCCGAACACCCCCCCCCCCCGCTTCGGTTCGCACCAGAACATGCGAACAGACAATACGTTTGGGCGAACATTCAAACACCATTAAAGTCTATGGGACTTGAACATGAAAAATAAAAAGTGCTCATTTTCAAGGCTTATACGCAATGTTATTGCCCTAAAAAGTGTATGGGGAAACCAGATCGTGTTGCTGCGTGGGCACATGACCGCGCGATCCCGCTCCTTCTGAAGGACGTTCCTGAACGTCCATTCAGGAGGAAGCGCCCACCTGGCCATATATATGCAGTAGCAGGGTGGGAAGTGGTTAAAGTAAAAAAACAAAAAAAAAGAAAAATTCCTTTAAATATTGTGCCTGGGGGGTGTCCTTAATTTGTGTTCATAAAAGGGCGCATCTCTGTGAGGTGTAGAACATAGCCAGAGCAAAATGGCATTTCCATAGGAAAACTAGTCATTTAAAATCGCGGCTGTAATGTATTGCCGGTTCCCAGCAATATACAAAAAATGGCTAAAAAAAAGTGCAGGGGGTTTCCCCCCCCCAGTTCAAACCAGGCTCTTCGGGTCTGGTTTTGATGTTTAAGGGGAACCCCGCACCAAATTTTAAAAAAGTTTGACATTCGGTTCCCCCTAAAATCCAAACCAGACCCTTATCCGAGCATGTAGCCCTGGCCGATTAGGATGGGGGGGGGGGGTGGGCGAGCGTCCCCCCTCCTGAACCGTGCCAGGCTATGTGCCCTCAACATGGGGAGTATGGGTGCTTTGGGGGAGGGGGCGCTCTGCCCCCCACCTCAAAACTCCTTGCCCCCCATGTTGATGGGGACAAGAGCCTCTTACCCACAAACCTGGCTGGTGCTTGTGGGGGTCTGCGGGTAGGGGGGCTTATTGGAATCTGGAAGCCCCCTTTAATAAGGGGGCCCCCAGATCCCAGCCCCCCATGTGAATACATTGTACCCCTACCCATTCGCCAAACAAGGAGTGTAGTGTTACAAAAAACAAGAGGCAGTTTTTAACAAGTCCTTTATTGTGTAAAATAGCTCTTTTCTTCTTTCTTCTTTCTTCCTCCATCTTCTCCTGGCCCAGTCCTTCTTCTGTTCTTCTGCTTCTTTTATTCTTCTTGCTTCCTCTCCATCTCCAATCTTCATCTTCATATTTCTTCTTATTTCACCTCTGCGGCTCTCCCTGCTGCTGCAGCCCGGCCCCTGCGCGTCTCCCAGAATGGACGGTCTTCACAATTACAGTTCTTTTATAAGAAGGGGCGGGGCCACCCGATGACGTAACTGGGTGACCCGCCCCCTCTGACAGCGCATGACGTTAGAAGGGGGCGGGTTCACTCTGGTCCCGCCCCTTCTTATAAAAGAACTGTCATTGTGAAGACCGCCCATTCTGGGAGACGCGCAGGTGTCGGACTGCAGCAGCGGGGAGAGCGGCGGCAGTGAAAGAAGGAAGATGAAGACTGAAGACGTAGAGAGGAAGCAAGAAGACTAAAAGAAGCAAGACCAGAAGGACCGGGCCAGGAGAAGATGGAGGAAGAAAAGAGCTATGTTACACAATAAAGGACTTGTCAAAAACTGCCTCTTGTGTTTTTTACCACTACGCTCCTTTTTTGGTGAATGGGTAAGGGTACAATGTACCCCATACCTATTTATATGGGGGGGGGGGTCGGGATCTGCGGAGCTTCCAGACTCTGATAAGCCCCCTAACCGCAGACCCCCAAAACCAGGGTTGTGGGGATGAGGCCCTTCTCCCCATCAACATGGGGACAAGGTGCTTTGGGGGCAACCTCAAAGCATCTGCTCCACGTTGATGGCATGTGGCCTGGTATGGTTGGGGGGGGGTGCTCACTCGTTCCCACCCCCTCCTGCCATGCCAGGACTGCGTGCTTGGATAAGGGTCTGGTTTGAATTTTGGGGGCCCCATGTCATTTTTTTTTTTTTTTTTAAATTATGGTGCGGGGTTCCCCTTAACTTTCATACCGGAACTGAAGGGCCAGGTTTGGATTTGGGGGGGCACGTCATTTTTAAAAAAAATTTGCAGTTACTCTTGTTGGACGGAGGAACAGGGCCTGATGTAAATTAGTTAAAAAATTGTGATAAAATCCCCCAATCAAACAGTTGGTGAAACATTGGGCCTTGGGTGCTGGTGGTGCCAGAACACTGTAACCCCTTGCAGTTACTCTTGTTGGACGGGGGGACTGGGCCTGATGTTTTAAATTGGTTCACAAATTGTAACGAAAGCCCCTAGTCAAACAGGGGGCGAAAAAATGGGCCTTGGGTGCTGGTGGTGCCAGAACACTGTAACCCCTTGCAGTTACTTTTGTTGGATGGAGCAATGGGCCCTGCTGTTTTAAATTAGTTTAAAAATTGTTATGGCATGCCCCTGTAAACCAGGTGCAGCAAAATTGGGCCTTGGGTGTTGCTAGTGCCCTAAATACAAAATATTGTTCTAGATTATGGACAGGAGGAATAGGAGCAGTGCAGTCTTCAAGGGATCCCAGATCCCTAGCAAATTTAATCAGTTGCATCAGGGGCTTGCTAACTGCTGATCCAAGACAGGCTCACATTTATAAAAATGAATCAATCAACGGAGTCTATGGACAGGTGCACTCTTTGATCGGTTACGAACCCTCCAGCAGCACTGAATGTCCGTTCAAAAAGCACGCTGGATGCAGGACAGGCCAGTAGCTCAATTGCATATTGAGCAAGTTCCGGCCAGTGGTCCATCCTCAAGACCCAGTAACTAAGTGGATGCTCAGTTGGAAAGGTCTCCAAGTATGCTCTTGCCCCTATATATTCCTGGGTTCTGAGGACTGAAATGTTTTTTTTTTTTTTTTTTTTTTTTAAGGCATCACTCAGCCGGCAACCTTCTCCACCACTTTGCCTCTGAACGACCGAAGCTTCAGAAACACATTGTCCATGGCCAGCAGCAGGACCTCGTTGGGCAGGTTGAATTCCTGCTGGATGTCAGCCAGCCGAGCACTGGCATTGTATGGCTGGCAGAAATGGCCACAGACTTTCCTGGCCTGCCTCAGGATATCTGGTAATCCTGGGTTCCTGGTCAAGAAACGCTGCACCACCAAATTCAAGATGTGTGCCAAGCATGGAACATGTGTCAATTGTCCCATTCGGAGGGCAGAGAGAAAGTTGGTGCCATTGTTGCATACAACCATTCCTGGCTCAAGCTGCCGTGGAGTCAACCACCTCTGAGCCTGCCCCCGCAGAGCTGAAAGAATCTCTTCCCAAGTGTGGCTCCTGCCCCCAAGACAGACTAACTCAAGCACCGCATCTTTTAGCCTGACTGCTTGCATAGCCCCTTGAACGCTTAGGGAGCACTGCAGGTTCAGAGGACAATTCTGCAGAAGAGGCCACAGAGGTAGAAGAACAGGAGGGGGTGGAGGATGCGGATGTGGCAAAATCACCATCAGCTTTTTGGAGGTGTGGTGGCAGAACTATTTCCGAAACTGAACCCTGTCCTGCATCCTTCCCAGCTGCCAGCAGAGTTACCCAGTGCACTGTGAAAGAAAGGTACCGTGCCTGCTGGACCATGAGTCAGCGGTAATATGAACCCTGCTGCTGACTGCACTGTCCAATGAGGCCAAAACATTGCCTTCCAGATGATGGTAGAGAGCTGGAATGGCCTTACGTGAAAAGAAATGTATTTTGGGAACCTGCCACTGTGGCACAGCACATTCCACAGATTCACGAAAGGGGGCAGAGTCTACCAGCTGAAAAGGCAGCAGTTGCAGTGCTAGCAATTTGGCCAAGCTAGCATTAAGATGCTGAGCATCTGGATGGCTGGGACAGTATTTATTTTTATGGTTCATTGACTGGGGTAGGTATATTTGCCTGCTGAATTCACCTGGTGGTGTACTGCTAGCAGATTGGCTGCTAATAAGTTGTGGCATGCATTGCTACATATTCATTCATCTCAGTGCAGGTGTGGAGAGGTAGTGCATTGCTACACCTTCATTCATCTCAGTGCAGGTAGTGGAGAGGACTGTGGGTATAGCAGAGGTTGAGATCCCAGTTGGGGAGCAAGGAGAAGTCCGCCTTGTTTTCTGGTGTGGGTTCTTCAGGTACTCTTGCCAACAGACTGCATGGCTGGTCATCATGTCTTAAGACAGTAGTGCGCAAGCGGCTGAAGTCCTGGCCGCACTTGACCCGCTTCAGACATAGATTGCAAATGGCAACGGTGCGATCTACTGCATCTGTGCTGAAAAATGCCCACACCAAAGAAATTTTGGAAGTCGGCGGGGAGGCAGCAGCACCTTGCACCCGTGGAGCTCTGTGGTCTGATGCAATTGGGTGGCTGCCCTTAAGCTAGCCCCTGGAGGACATCCTGCCTTGTTGGAGTTGCTCCTCCTCCCTCCTCCTCCTCCCCCCCTCCCCAACATCGGAGCCTTCAAACTCCTCCTCCTCCTCCACATCGGAGCCTTCAAACTGCTGCGCATCCTCCCTCCCTCCTCCTCCTCCTCCTCCTCCTCCTCCTCCTCCTCCTCCTCCTCCTCCCCTCCCCAACATCGGAGCCTTCAAACTGCTGCGCATCCTCCTCCTCCTGCTCCTCCTCCGCATCCTCCCCTCCCCAACATCGGAGCCTTCAAACTGCTGCGCATCCTCCATCAGCATATAACTGACACTATGGTCGAACAACTCAGATGACTCCTCCGTGCACCACCACCACTTTTCACTGAAGTCACAGATGCTGCTTGCCCCCTTTTAGTGGCCTGGGAGCGTCTGCCTCTCCTTTGCGCCTTCCTGACATGATGGGTATTTTTTCTAACACCGCACTACACTGTACTATATACCGTACACCCCCCGAATGCACTGATATATAGTGTACACTCAATACGCTGCGTGTATATCTGGATACACTAGACTGTATATATTTGAAGACACCAGGTCAAGTGTACTATATACTGTACGTACACCCCAAATGTACCGATATATAGTGTACACTCAATACGCTGTGTGTGTGTGTGTGTGTGTATAGATTTTAATACACCATGTCAAGTGTACTATATACAGTATACACTGATATATAGTGTACACTGTGTGTGTGTGTGTGTGTGTGTGTGTGTGTGTATATATATGTGTGTGTGTGTTTGATTTATTTATATATATATATATATATATATATATATATATATATATATATATAATACAGGACGCCAAGGGTGGGTCCTGGACGGGTGCTATATAGCACCGATATTTGGTTTATGGTCCCTTTAAAGAAAGGTGGTAGTGCTCAGGGGGTCACCCAAGAGGGGTGAGAAGTTCCAGGAATAGCAAGATAACAGGGAGGACTGACTCGCAGTTCTCCCTACATTGATAGAGAGGTAGTAGGGACCCGGAATTTTGGAGGCCCTGAAGTGATCTTCGGGTGGGATAGGGCCTCCACCCCTGACTACAAGGAAGCCAGCACACATGGTGTTAATAGCCTCCAGGAAGCAGCTCTTAAGCAGAGGAAGTGGTGTTAGCTGGCGTGTGAGGAGGAGCTGGGAGGAGACACCAGTGTTTGGAGAGCTGCATGTGTCTGGAGAGCTGCACGTGTGCTGGGAGCTGCAAAAACACGGATTGTGCAAAGTCCTGGGTTGAAGAGCCTTCAACGAACTATATGTTACTTTTACTTCTGTACTGAAGACTGTGACGAACGCGGGTATCAGATCACTGCCCTCCTCACCGATCGGAGACCGAGGACCCCCCTGATCCAATACCGCACTTGTCACGAACGTAACAATGCCACTCTCAGCTGCTTTCAGCACAAAGATTTCCCAGTTTGCGGGATCACCATCTAAGTGTCAGCCGCCTGAGAGCGACTGTTACCGGGCTAATTCAAACAATTAACCCTGTCTCTGCCACCACTTCTGGAATTTCTTTTACCGGCCAGAAGATCCAGATATACCAATACCAGTATTCTAGAGCAACGCCTGTGCACACACTGTCACCACAGACAGGTATATTCAGATGCGTTATTCTAAAAGACAGTAGCGCTCTTCGAAGGAACAGATTCGTGATAGTTGCGTTAAGAGCTTTAGAGACAGAATTTACACTTTTCAAAATAAGGTTTAATAAATGAAAAGGTCAAGCATTAGGTGCAATAAAATATTTACAAAAAAATAAAAGTAAAAAGTGAGACAAATGTACAGCGAAAGAACAGATTGAAAAATACCATGTCTTTGCCTAATCAGTGTTTGAAGAAGATCTCCTGGTTCCCTGATGGTTGATGTTAAGGTGGAACTCCTCTCTGATGGCCAGTCTCTTTTCTTTGTGACACCAGGGGTGGGGCCGTACCTCTTCTGGACATTCGTAGAAGAGAGGGAGTTTCCTTAGACAATGTCCAGGGCGGACCGTGGAGATACAGCTGCATGATCATGCATGGATCATAACTTGTTACCGAATTATGTTACATATTTTGTAGAATGGAATTTAATCTCAGCTTGCAATAAGCTTTCATTTGACTCCAAACATGAGAAGTCTAAAACCTTATAGGACCCTGGGAAGGGAATGGACTAATTCTATCCTTCCGTGGATGACAAAGGGTAGACGTTTACACTTGAATTATCCAGACCGAAATTCTACATTCAAATATGTCATGTTCATCACTCTGGCGTACCCATAGCCGAAGTTATGACCGTATGTAAGTTTTCATGTAAGTTTAAGCAGCAAGAAAGAGTCACGCACAGGTCAGACCTGCCAGGGTAATTTATGGGCCAACAGCATGGCCCTGTATGTTGGTTCAAGATAAGGGGACAGACCTTCTCCTGGCCATAAACCGTAATCAGAGTATCTGCTCTAAATTGGCCCTCTGCATTCCACAGAGGGGGTTGGAATAAGGAGACCAGATGTTCTAGCAGCCATGTTAGAAGGAGAGAGAGAAAAAAAATGTAATTATCTACCTAGCTTCCCTTCCAAGATGGAGTCAGTGTCGCTTAGACCTGGTATCATTACCTTGCGTGGATCTCACGCATGATACCATCACATCTCCCCCCTGAGGTGGTTGCATGGGAGGGGAACACGATTCCTGTCCTGACGCAATCCACGCCTCAGCTTGGCGGGACAGACCATCAGCATTCCCATGGGCGCTGCCTTTCTTGTGCTGGATGGTAAAATCATATTGCTGAAGTATTAAGCTCCAACGTAGGAGCTTACCATTCTCCCCAGCAACACGATTTAGCCAGCTCAAGGGATTGTGATCGGTGATCACCGTGAAGTGCCTCCCATAGAGGTACGTCTGCAGCTTCTGAAGGGCCCACACGATCGCGAGACATTCTTTTTCGATCGTGGCTTAGGCTACTTCCCTGGGAAGAAGTTTCCGGCTCAGGTAGAGGATGGGGTGTTCCTCTCCAGTGTCGTCCACTTGGCTCAGGACTGCACCCAACCCATAGGCAGAGGCATCAGTCTGCACTAAGAAACGGTGGGTGAAGTCAGGAGCCTGTAGCACAGGGGCACTGGCCAGCGCCTCCTTCAGGGCCTGAAATGCCCTCTCACATTCTGGCGTCCAGGACACCACTTTGGGCAGTTTCTTCTTGGTTAGGTCAGTCAAAGGTTTGGCCAGGCTACTATAGTTACTTACAAATTTCCTATAGTAGCCAGCTGTCCCCAAGAATGACATAACTAGTGTTGAGCGAACCCGGACTGTAACGTTCGGGTCCGTACCGAACTTTCGGGTGTCCGTGGCACGGACCCGGACATTTCAAAAATCGTTCGGGTTCGGTCCGGGGTTCTGCTATTTTACTCCACGTGTTGAGAAGCTCCCAAGCGAGTTGTGATCAATACAGTAAGAACCCCTGTCGACCGATGATATCCTTTAAACATTCATTGATATCATCGGACCGGTTTGGAAACTGACTGGATTGGTTCTTCTTTGACGGGTTTCACCACAGGACCTGCGGTCTTACACTCTCCCGTAAAGTCCGGGACTTCCTCCGCGACCGGTCACGGGGACACGATGTCCGAGGACTGAAGTGGGTGGCAAAGAATCACGTCTGACTACGGAGACGGATACCCAACCCACGTCAGGACTCGGTTCACCTGCTGTGACCTCTCCTTGTGGGGT
>BLSH010433672.1:297231-317564 GCA_018402905.1 Glandirana rugosa | reverse complement strand
TGTCGTACATCGGACCATGCCAAGTCCTCCCCCCCGCGTGCGAGCAAAGGGGGGGTAGGATTGGCCGGTCCCGACGTACGAGCCTATTGTCTTATACACAGCCGATCATACGGTAAACAGCCAATTTAACTGGCTGTTTACCGTGATCAGTGACGGCCCGTGTCCAGCGGACACGAGCCGTGCACGATCGCCGCGATGCACGCCCCCGCGGGCGCACGCTAGCGGCTTATCCTGAGGACGTCAATAGACGTCCAGTCAGGATAATGAACCCCCCGCCCGGACATCATTTCTCTATGCGCCGGGCGGGAAGTGGTTAAATATTGTGCCTGGGGGGGGGTGTCCTTAGTCTGTGTAAAAGGGCGCATCTCTGTGAGGTGTAGAACATAGCCAGAGCAAAATGACATTTCCATAGGAAAAATTGTCATTTAAAATCGCGGTTGTAGTGTATTGCCAGTACCCAGCAATATACAAAAAGAAAACGCTGGAAAAAAATGCGTGCGGTCCCCCCCACCCAGTCCAAACCAGGCTCGTTGGGTCTGGTTTGGATATTAAGGGAAACCACATGCCAAATTTTAAAAAAATTTGACGTGGGGGTCCCCCTAAAATCCAAACCAGACCCTTATCCGAGCATGCAGCCCTGGCCGGTTAGGATGGGGGGGAAACGAGCGTGCGCCCCCCCTCCTGAACCGTACCAGGCTACATGCCCTCAACATGGGGAGTATGGGTGCTTTGGGGGAGGGGGGCCAGTGCTTGTGGGGGTCTGCAGGCGGGGAGGGGCTTATCAGAATCTGGAAGCCCCCTTTAATAAGGGGGCCCCCAGATCCTGACCCCCCCCCCCCAATGTGAACAGGTTTGGGGTACATTGTACCCCTACGTGTTCACCAAAAAAGGAGTGTAGTGTAAAAAGAAAACATTTTGGCACTTTTTGACAAGTCCTTTATTTTGTATTCAAATCAAAAATTTAGTGCAGCGCAAACAGTCTCTAAATCTATAATGGTATGTTGTATAATGTTCTTTAAAGATGAGAGCAGTCTCAGATATCTTGTAAAGAGCAAACTGCGTATCCCAGTGATGAAAGGTGCCAAATCTTAAAAACATGCAGGTGAGGGAACATGTGGATCCTGCCACCAAAGACACTCTCAGCCTCTCACCTCATCTACTCGACCCCCAGGGGTCACACAGCACGTAAAATTCTCCCTGCAGTGAGATCGTCTGATCTTAGATGACCCAGTCAGGTACTTCCAAGGTGCATCCAGGGGAGATGTCATGGGTATTGTAAGTGGAAAATTAAAAACAAATCTAGTGCTCTCCGTATATTAAAAGGCTTTCATTTATTTATAGAAATTTACTCACATTATACGGCACCTCCACTGGTGTCAGTAAATGAACAGTTGATAAGAAAAAGGGCAGCGGTGCAAACTGGCAACTGGCGTGGCTTCAACTCCGTACGCGTTACGTCCGGTAGGCGTGGACTTCCTCAGCGTGAGATGAAGTACGTCAGAAGCCCCTTACTTTTATATCCTATAATAATCCTGTACATCCGCTGCAACCAATCACGAACAATCTATAGATACAATGGCATAATCGTAAACGAGGAACCGGAAGCATTCCCTGCGGAACAGCGGAAGCGGAAATGCTATTTGCGTTCCATCCAGGTGGCTGACGCTTACAAGCCCGCCCCTTCCTGCACTTAGTCATGAATAGCAGAAAGCACCCACAGATCTCGCGATAACAGCGGCTAGATAGTTCCGGCCGTTCATCGCAAATAAGTGCATGCGGGCCCGCCCTGTTCAGCCCTTGTCCCCGGAAAGGCAGATTTAATCAAGTTTCCCGCCAGAGAGCATGCTTCCAGTTGCAAAAGTGCCCAATACACGGGCACAATTGTAATACAAAATATGAGAATCGCACTAATAACATATACCCTGAACTCGGGATATAATAAGTGCGAATATTTTTAATAAAATGTTTACTTAAAAGACTAAAAGAAAAAATTGTAATATTAAATTATAAAGATGTATAAAAAAGAAAAGGAGGGGGGGGGTTTCTGATTGGTAATCCACCCCAAAACCCTTTCATACAGACTTCTCTATATGGAACCCACCAGGGGTATCCATGGAGAAAAGAGAAACCAGTCATAAAAAAGCCTTTAAGATGGGTCCAAAGCATACAAATCGTATTAATAGGGCTCTATAGCCACGTGGTTGCCAATAACACCGCTGCCCTGTACATATTTCCAAATGAGACATAACCAGATTAACAGATATACTTGTTAGGCAACACCCTCTAACAATCAGTTAAAATTAGGAATCAGTTACAGAGGGCAAAAAAGGGCAAAATGTCCACCTCCCTCACCCCTACCTGTCAGAAATGAAGCAGTTGAGATCAAATTCGACATTTAAGCCCGCAGGCTTGAGAACCCCCATCTCATAAATCCAATAGGATTCCCTGCGGCTTAAATGTTGGATGAAATTGCCTCCCCTCCAGTGGCGGGACACTTTATGATCTTTATGATGACATAGTTTAAAATGTTTTGATACACTATGGGTAGTGCGCCCCTTAACTATGTTGACATGTTCGGCGATCCTGACATGTAGTGCCCTTGAAGTGCGGCCCACATATTGTAGGCCACATTGGCATTCCAACATGTACACTACCCCTTTAGTACTGCAAGTGATAAGGTCTTTAATATCATATTTTTTGTTCGTAGTCCGGGATGTAAACTGCTTCCTTTTCTTAACATTTCCACTGGCTCCTCTACAGGCGGCACATCTGCCACATGCGTAGAAGCCAGACAAAAATGAGAACAACTTGTTCTCATGATTTTTTGGGGATCAATCACTCCAGGCGCTAAGATGTCACGTAGGGTGGGCCATCCTATATTCCATCTTAGAAATGGATTTATGATCATTCTGTCCAGTAATGATGGAATTTCGGTCCATCTTTTGGACTTTCTTTATTTTTTTTGGTAACCTTTTTGTTGGAATCTGTCTGCCAGTACTTGAGACTGTGCTACAAAATCGTCCTCTGAAGAGCAGTTCCGTCGTAATCGAATGAACTGCCCTCTGGGGATGTTACAAAGCCACAATTTATGATGGCAGCTGGTAAGAGGTATATAGGCGTTGCGGTCGGTAGGCTTAAAAAAATCCTTTGTTTTAAAGCTATTACCTTCCTTAAAAATTTCCAAGTCCAAGAACTGGATTTTATGTGTATCTACATTCCAAGTGAGTTTAATGCTTTTTTCATTATTTAGACGCTCCATGAACTTCTTTCATCAAAGTCATCAATATTGCCTTCCCAGATACATATAACATCCTCTATGTATCGCCGGTAGCAAACAAGTTGGGGTGGGCGGTTCTTAAACACTACGTCCTCCTCCCAGTGGGCCATGAAAAGATTGGCCACACTGGGAGCAAACCGGGCGCCCATAGCAACCCCCCTTGCCTGCAAATAAAAACTGTGATCATACCAAAAATAATTGTGGTTTAAACAAAAACTCAGACTTTAAATCAAAAACCGTTTGTGCCTACTAGACAGGTCAGATTGTGTTAAGGCCCAACATACAAATGATATGGCCTCTTCATGGTCAATAATAGTATAAAAGGACCCTACATCAGCCATTACCAATATACTATTTGGTGAGCAAGTGAGGGAATCCACTAATTGGATGATATGTTTGGTGTCTTTAAGATAGGCCTCCGTTCTGACTACCAACGGTTGGAGAAAGGTGTCAATATACTGACCCAGTCGTGAGGTGACTGAGTCAATTCCGTAGATGATTGGTCGTCCCGGAGGCCTATCTATACTCTTATGAACTTTAGGCAAAAAGTATATAATCGGGGTCCTACAAAACAAAGGGTCCAAATATAATGCCTCTTTATGATTCAAAATACCTTTCTTTTCACCTCTCACAACAAGATGATGCAGTTTATCCTTATACTCGATCTTGGGGTCTTTTCCCAATAACTTATATGTATCTGGGTCGTCTAGGAGGCGGTTCATCTCTTCTTGGTAGTATGATTTATCCATAACCACCAAGCCTCCCCCCTTGTCGGCAGGACGGATCACTATGTTGTTTCTCTCTTGTAGGTGTGTGATACCTGTTTTCAAATGCTGAGGATCCTGTACTTTTTTGATTTTCAACGTATCTAAGTCCTTACAAACTAAATTTTTGAAAACCTCTAGATACTTATTCTCTGGGCCCGGTGGGTTAAAGGTAGATTTGTTCCTAAGATTGGAACTTATATTTGATACCTGGGGATCTGATCTTTGTATAGGATTGGACAAAAAGTATCTTTTAATGCTCAATCCTCTTACATATTTTTGAATGTTAATATATGTATGTTTATTTTGTATTATAGCTCTTTTCTTCTTTCTTCCTCCATCTTCTCCTGGCCCGCTCCTTCTTCTGGTCTTCTTCTTTTAATCTTCTTGCTTCCTCTCCATCTTCAATCTTCATCTTATTTCCCTGCCGCCGTGCTCTCCGCTGCAGCAGTCCTGCCCCTGCGCATCTTGCCGAATGGGCAATCTTCGCGATGACAGTTATTTTATAAGAAGGGGCGGGGCCACCCATGACGTAAATGGGTGACCTGCCCCCTCTGACATCACATGACGTCAGAAGGGGGCGGGTTCACTCAGTTACGTCTCTGCGTGGCCCCACCCCTTCTTATAAAAGTACTGTCACCTCGAACGCCCATTCGGCAAGACGCGCAGGGGCCGGACTGCAGCAGCAAAGAGCAGTGGCGGGGAAAGAAGAATTAAGATTGAAGATGAAGAGAGGAAGCAAGAAGACTAAAAGAAGAAGAGGACCAGAAGAAGGAGCAGGCCAGGAGAAGATGGAGGAAGAAAGTTATAATACAAAATAAAGGACTTGTGAAAAACTGCCTTTTTTTTTTTTTTTTTTTTTACACTACACAAAATACCCCAAACCTTTTCACATGGGGGGTGCATCAACATGGGGACAAGGTGCTTTGGGGGGACCTCAAAGCATCCTCCCCATGTTGCGGGCATGTGGCCTGGTATGGTTCAGAGAGGGTGGCGCTCACTCGTCCCCACCCCCTCCTGCCTTGCCAAGGCTGCGTGCTCAGATAAGGGCCTGGTTTGGATTTTAGGGTGATCCCCACGTCTTTTTTTTTTTTTTTTTTTTTTTAAATTTCGTCACGGGGTTTCCCTTAAATACTATACCAGACCTGAAGGGCCTTGTTTGGATTTTGGGGGGACATACACGTAATTTTTTATTTTTGCGCCAGCCATACTGTTGTAAATTACTTAAAAAATTGTGATAAAATCCTCCAGTCAAACAGGTGGCCAAAAATTGGGCCTTGGGTGCTGGATGTGCCAGAACACTGTAACCCCTTGCAGTTACTCTTGTTGGATGGAGGAACTGGGCCTGAAGTTCTCAATTAGTTTTCAAATTGTGACGAAAGCTACCAGTCAAAAAGGTCGCCAAAAATTGGGCCTTGTGTGTTGGCGGTGCCAGAACACTGTAACCCCTTGTGTGATATCACGCGTGAGATACCCGCAAAGCAATGATACCACGCACGAAGCAACACTGACTTCATCTTGGATGAAGTCAATGGCTGCTAAGGTGGTTTTTTTTTTTTTTTTTTTTCTTCTCTCCTTTTAACATGGCAGTTTGAACGTAGGACAAAGCTCCTCATTTACACCCCCTCCCTCTCTGGCCAGATCAACTTCAAAGGGGGCCATCTGATCATGGTCCATGACTGGCCAGGAAGAAGCACTGTCCGCTTATCTTGATCAAACATAAAACAAACTGATGTTTGCCCATAAATTCCCCTGGCAACTCTAACCTTGGGATGACCCTCTCTCTGTCTTAAAACTTACCCAAAAGCTATATAAACTCATAATTTCCGGTAGAACTATGATTTAGTGATAAAACATACATATTTGAATGTAGAATTTCGGCCCGGATAATTGAAGTATAAACATTCACCCCTTGTTACCCAAGGAGGGATAGAACTAGTCTATTCCCTCCCCAGGGTCCTAGGAGGTCTCAGCACTCATGTTTGGAGTCATTTGAAAGCTTTATGCATGCCGAGATTGAATTTCTTACTGGGAGATTTGCCAGGTGGCCCAATCTTAAGGTCTGCTTTTCATGCACCATGCATGGATTATGCAGCATGTATCACAACGGAGCGCCCTGGACATTGTCTAAGAAAACGCCCTCTCATGCGAATGGCCAGAGGTATTTCTCCACCCCTTGTCATCCAGAGAAAAAGGTTTGCCAAGATCAATTGTCAGTTCTCAATTTCCATCAGAGAACCAGGAAATAATCTTCGAAACACTGATTAGGCACAGACATTTCAAATGCAGGTATTTTCATTCTGTTCTTTGCCGCTGTAATTTTGTCTCATTATTTCATACCTTCATTTTTCTGTAAATATTTTACTGCACCTAAAACTTGACCTTTTCATTATTAAACTTTATCTTGAAAATTGTTAAATTTGTCCCTAAAGCTCTTGATGCAACTATTACGAATCTGTTTCTTTGAAGAGTGCTACTGTTTTTAAAATAACGCATCTGAATATACCTGTCTGCGGTGACAGTGTATGTTACAGGCGGTTATTCTGAAATACTGGTATTGCTAACATACGGGTCTTCTGGCCGGCATCCAGAAGTGGTGGCAGAGAAAGGGTTAATTGTTTGAATTAGCCCGGTAACAATCGCTCTCAGGTGGCTGGCACTTAGACGGTGGTCCCGCAAACTGGGAAATCTTTGTACTGAAAGCAGCTGAGAGTGGTATTGTTACATTAATGACAAGCGCGGTATTAGATCAAGGGGGTCTTTGGTCACCTGTTGGTGAGGAGGGCAGCGATCTGATAACTGCGTTCGTCACATACTGGTTGGCAGCGGTGGGATAGTTTCGCCTTAAGAACATTCAGTGCATTGTTGGGAACTAGCTCTGCACTGAAGGATTGTAACCTTTTTGGAAACGGTCCTTAGAGACAAGCTGGTGCATATTTTTTGTTTTTAAAGAGACACACAACAACAACTCCTCCCTACAGCTCCTTTATATCTCTGCTTTCTGTTCTCTGTTTTCTGCTTGCAAAATGTCTGGGCCATCAGTGTATAAGAAGATGAACAAAGATGACCTGACTACTGAGTGTACAACAAGAGGCCTTGACGTCAGTAACCGAGCAGACCTGTACTCGGGGGAACGTGAGGCTGAAGGGGTTCCTGATACTTCAGAGCCAAGTGGTTCAGACTCAGCGACCTCTCAGGATGAGCAAAGAGGGACTGAACCGGGAATACTACTGATTGCCCCTTCTGGGCTGCAGCAGGAGCAGACTAGCCCCAGATTGCCTGCATGCAGCAGAGACTCTCAAATGCAGGAAACACTCCAGCGCATCAGTGAAATGAATCCTGTGATTTACCTGCAGTTTCTGGAATGCCAGGCTGCAGCTGAGAGAGAGGAACACCAGGCTGAGAGAGGCTGCGCAGAAGGAGGCTGATCGTCGGCACCAATTGGAGATGTTGAGGCTCCAACAGCAGCACCGACAGGGTCAGAACCTCGGATCCCTAGAGCACAGGGACACCTCTCTGCCTGCAAGCCCAACCGCTAAATTTCCAGTCATGGAAAAGGACAATGACATTGACGTGTATCTACTGTCGTTTGAAAAAACTTGCCGTCAGTACCATTTGCCCCGAGCACAATGGGCTCGGTACCTGACACCAGGGCTATGAGGCAAGGCCCTGGACACGTATGTGGACCTGCCAGTGGAGCAGGACGAGGACTATGAAGCCATAAAGGCAGCAATCATTCAGAAGTATTGATTGACCCCTGAAGTATACCGAAAATGGTTTAGGTCCCTGCAAAAAGGACTCTTTTATATGGATGTGGTAAGCCGTTTACATATCACATTCCAACAGTAGACTAGGGGCCTGAAAGCCACTTCTTTTGAGGCCCTGGAAGATCTCATGTTTGAAGATCAGCTCTTGCACATCTGTCCTCCAGACGTCAGACAGTTTGTGCTAGAGTGGAAGCCCGGTTCTGCCAAAGCCGCAGCACACCTGGCCGATACCTTTGTCAGTACTCGGGTATTGGACCATCGCAAAGCTTCACCGAATGGCTGGAAAGGGGTAAAATCGCACGCGGAAACCCCTCTGCAGGCCAACCAAGCCTCTCAGCGGTCTGAAACTGCAGTCCCTGGCGTCAAACCCGCAGTGACTGATAACTGCAGGTGTTACACCTGTGGCAAGCCTGGCCATCTGCGAACACAGTGCCCGGAACAGAAGATGACATCATCTGGCCGCCCGGCCAGCAACCCTTCCGCCGTGCTATTTGTCAGTGGGAGACCTCAAGGACCCAATGCCAACTTGCAGCCAGTCATCATGGGTCACCGGACTGTAACGGGTCTCCAGGACACCGGAGCTGAAGTCACCTTGGTCAGACCAGAGGTGATAGAAGAAACGAACATCATCCCCGAGAAGTTCCTCACCGGAGTTGGGGGAACCCGCTCCCGCATACCCCGGGCCTATGTACATTGATTGGGGTGCTGGGGGTGGGATGAGAGAGGTGGGAGTTTCTGAGGAGATTCCCACTGCTGTATTGCTGGGTGCTGACTTGGGGACCTTTGTCTCCTACTACGCCCCTGCTGAGGACACCCCCTCAGAAACCTCTGGACTCCCTAAGGTACTGTGTGCAGATGTGGGTATGATATCTGGGCAACCTGGGGAGGGGAAGGGGGAGGGGGAAGTGGAAGTGGAAATGCAAGGTTCTCCTTCAGAGAAAGGAGAAGCGACCACCGTTGAATGTAAATGATGTATGTGCCAATGATGTCACACGTATACCTGTTGAATGTAATGTTGATAATGATGACAATGTATTACCCATACTGGTGGTCACTCGCAGGGCTGCATAGGTACAGGCTAGGGTTGCCGAACAGCAAGAGGAGGTCTCTGGGTCCTCTCCGTGTTCTGACCCAGTGGGCTCTACCTCTGTTGGGCCTCAGCAGCTGTCCTCGTTTGCCACAGGACTGCTGGCTGGGACTTGTGGTTCAGCCTTTGAAGCAGCACTGCAGACAGACCAAACGTTGGCACAGCTCAGGTGTTTAGCTGACAGCCCCTGTGCAGTGAATGACAAACAAAAGAGTTACTGGGACAAAGGAAAGCTGTACAGGGAGAGTTTGTCTGCAAGGGAAAACAAAGCTCAATTCGGAAGCAGGCAACTGGTGGTCCCAAGCCAATTCAGGGGACAGCTCTTAAAAGTGGCCCACGAGATCCCCCTAGCAGGTCACTTGGGGATCACTAAGACCTGGGGGCGATTAATACATAACTTATTGGCTCGCCATGCTGACAGACATAGCTGACTACTGTCGGTCCTATGATACCTGCCAGCGAGTTGGCAAGGTAGGAGATGTACACAGGGTTCCGTTAAAACTTTGCCTGTGATTGATGAACCTTTTAAGAGGGTGGCAGTGGATATTGTTGGACCTCTAGCTAGCCCCAGCAGTTCAGGCAAACGTTTTATCTTGACAGTTGTTGACTATGCCACACGGTACCCAGAGGCAGTGGCTCTCTCCTCCCTCCGTGCAGACAAGGTCGCTGATGCTCTTCTGGGAATTTTCACAAGAGTGGGATTCCCGGCCGAGCTCCTTAGTGATCAAGGCCCTCAGTTTGTGTCTGACTTGATGCACGCTCTGTCAGAAAATACAGATGACGCATATCATGGCCAGTCCTTACCATCCACAAAGGAATGGCTTGTGCGAGCGTGTCAATGGTACCCTGAAACAAATGCTGTGCACCTTTGTGGAGTCCCAGGGTAAGGACGGGGAAAGGTACTTGCCTCATCTGCTATTCGGTTACCGAGGGGTGCCCCAGGAGTGCACAGGCTTCTCGCCATTTGAGCTGTTGTACGGACGAAGTGTTAGAGGACCTAATCCGGGAGACCTGGGAGGGCAAGATCACCGACCCAGAGTTCTCTGTGATGGATTACGTCCTGAGATTATGGGATAAAATGGAGACGTTGGTGGGGATTGTGCAGGAAAACATGACCCAGGCCCAGACTAGACAAACGTTGGTATGACCGCAATGCTAGGGAGCGGGTATACAACGTTGGGCAGCTGGTGTATGTTCTGCTCACCTTGCAGCAAAACAAACTCCAGGCCACATGGGAAGGCCCGTACCCCATTACCCAGCGTCTGAATGACGTTACTTACCTAGTCCGGTTTGGAGAAGGGAATAGACGGCAGAAGGCCTTCCATGTGAACATGATTAAAGCACATCATGAGCGCACAGCCTATGCCATGCCGGTCTGCAGCAGGCCGGAGCCTGAAGAGGCTGATCCACTCCTAGACTTGTTAGCTGACACCAGGGAGGTCAACTCAGACCGCCTGATAAACCCCAACCTTACCACCACACAGGTACCTGGGCTGAAGGAAGTGCTGGCAGTCCATGGGAGCTGGTTTAAGGGGAAACCGGGGTAGACGGACCTCGCTGTCCACCAGGTGGACACTGGGGCACATTCCCCCATTAAACAGTCAACCTATCGCGTCTCTCTGGAGGTGCTGGCTGACATGAAGAGGGAGGTGGAGATGCTGCAGCTGGGGGTAATTCGGAGACCCCACAGTGCTTGGGCGTCCCCAGTGGTCCTGGTCCCTAAAAGGGATCAGACGACCAGGTTCTGTGTGGACTACCGAAAGCTGAATGCGATCACCACTACAGATGCCTACCCCCATGCCCTGGATTAATGAGTTGTTGGATAGGCTGGTGGCTGCCCGCTATATCACGACCATGGATCTGAGCAGAGGGTACTGGCACATTCCTCTGGCCCCTGAAGCTCGGGAAAAGTCGGCCTTCATCACCCCATTCGGCTTGTTCGAATTTACCGTCATGCTGTTTGGGATAAAGAACACCCCAGCCACCTTCCAGAGGGCCATGAATGACTTACTGGAGGGGATGGAAACCTTTGCTGTGGCTTACCTGGATGACTTTGTGGTGTTCAGCCCTACCTGGGAGGAACACTTGGTGCACCTGTCACGGGTCCTGGAGCAACTGACAGCTGCCAATCTGACTGTCAAGCCCAGCAAGTGTCAGATTGGCATGACTGATGTCCACTACCTGGGACACCAGGTGGGGGGAGGCACTCTAAGACCCCAGACAGGGAAGGTGGAGGCCATACTGGCCTGGCCAACCCCTCAAACCAAGAAACAGGTTATGTTATTTCTGGGGGCAGCTGGCTACTATAGGAAATTTGTAAGTAACTATAGTAGCCCGGCAAAACCTTTGACTGACCTAACCAAGAAGAAACTGCCCAAAGTGGTGTCTTGGACACCAGAATGTGAGAGGGCATTTCAGGCCCTGAAGGAGGCGCTGGCCAGCGCGCCTGTGCTACAGGCTCCCGACTTCACCCGCCGTTTCTTAGTGCAGACTGATGCCTCTGCCTATGGGTTGGGTGCAGTCCTGAGCCAAGTGGATGACACTGGAGAGGAACACCCCATCCTCTACCTGAGCCGGAAACTGCTTCCCAGGGAAGTGGCCTATGCCACGATTGAAAAGGAATGTCTCGCGATCATGTGGGCTCTCCAGAAGCTGCAGACGTACCTCCTATGGGAGGCACTTCACGGTGATCACCGATCACAATCCCTTGAGCTGGCTAAATCGTGTTGCTGGGGAGAATGGCAAACTACTTCGTTGGAGCTTAATCCTTCAGCAGTATGATTTCACCATACAGCACAAGAAAGGCAGCGCCGATGGGAATGCTGATGGTCTGTCCTGCCAAGCTGAGCCCGTAGGAGTGGATTGCGTCAGGACAGGAATCGCATTCCCCTCCCATGCAACCACCTCAGGGGGGAGATGTGGTGATATCACGCGTGACACACCCACGAAGTAATGATACCACGCACGAAGCAACGCTGACTCCATCTTGGAAGGGGAGCTACTTAAAGCTAAGGGAGCCAAGTTTTTTTTTTTCTTCTCTCCTTTTAACATGGCAGTTTGAACGTAGGACAAAGCTCCTCATTTACACCCCCTCCCTCTCTGGCCAGATCAACTTCAAAGGGGGCCATCTGATCATGGTCCATGACTGGCCAAGAAGAAGCCCTGTCCACTTATCTTGAACAAACCATTAAACAAACTGATGTTTGCCCATAAATTTCCCTGGCAACTCTAACCTTGGGATGACCCTCTCTCTGTCTTAAAACGTACCCAAAAGCTATATAAACTCATAATTTCCGGTAGAAGTATGATTTAGTGATAAAACATACATATTTGAATGTAGAATTTCGGCCCGGATAATTCAAGTATAAACATTCACCCCTTGTTACCCAAGGAGGGATAGAACTAATCTATTCCCTCCCCAGGGTCCTAGGAGGTCTCAGCACTTATGTTTGGAGTCATTTGAAAGCTTTATGCATGCCGAGATTGAATTTCTTACTGGGAGATTTGCCAGGTGGCCCAATCATGAGGTATGCTTTTCATGCATCATGCATGGATTATGCAGCATGTATCACAAAGGCCCGCCCGGGACATTGTCTAAGAAAACACCCTGTCATGCGAATGGCCAGAGGGGTATGGCTCCACCCCTTGTCATCCAGAGAAAAAGGTTTGCCAAGATCAATTGTCAGTTCTCAATTTCCATCAATGAAACCACATCCGAGAACCAGGAATTAATCTTCGAAACACTGATTAGGCACAGACATTTCAAATGCAGGTATTTTCATTCTGTTCTTTGCCGCTGTAATTTTGTCTCATTATTTCATACCTTCATTTTTCTGTAAATATTTTACTGCACCTAAAACTTGACCTTTTCATTATTAAACTTTATCTTGAACTGTTAAATTTGTCCCTAAAGCTCTTAATGCAACTATTACGAATCTGTTTCTTTGAAGAGTTACTGTCTGCGGTGACAGTGTGTGTTACAGGCGGTTATTCTGAAATACTGGTATTGCTAACATGCGGGTCTTCTGGCCAGCATCCAGAAGTGGTGGCAGAGAAAGGGTTAATTGTTTGAATTAGCCCGGTAACAATCGCTCTCAGGCAGCTGGCACTTAGACGGTGGTCCCGCAAACTGGGAAATCTTTGTGCTGAAAGCAGCTGAGAGTGGTATGTTACGTTAGTGTCAAGCGCGGTATTAGATCAAGGGGGTCTTCGGTCGCCTGTCAGTGAGGAGGGCAGCGATCTGATATCCGCGTTCGTCACACATTGCAGTTACTTTTGTTGGACGGAGGAACTGGGCCTGAAGTTGTCAATTAGTTTAAAAATTGTTATGGCATGCCCCTGTAAATCAGGTGCAGAAAAATTGCGCCTTGGGTGTTGGTGGTGCCCTAAATACAACATATAGTTCTAGATTATGGACAGGAGGAATAGGAGCAGTGGCAGTCTTCAAGGGATCCCAGATCCCTAGCAAATTTAATCAGTTGCATCTGATAGCTGCTGATCCAGGACTGATTCATTTTTTATAAATGTAAGCCTATTAATCGAGTCTGTGGACAGGCGCACTTTGATCGGTTACGAACCTTCCAGCAGCACTAAATGTCCGTTCAGAGAGCATGCTGGATGCAGGACAGGCCAGTAGCTCAATTGCATATTGAGCAAGTTCCGGCCAGTGGTCCATCCTCAAGACGCAGTAACTAAGTGGATGCTCAGTTGGAAAGGTCTCCAAGTCTGCTCTTGCCCCTATATATTCCTGCACCACATAATGCAGATGCTGACGATGGTTGCTTGAAGCTATCAGGCCTGGGTGCTGAGGATTGAAAAATATTTTAAAGGCATCGCTCAGCCTGCCACCTTCTCCACCACTCTGCCTCTGAACGACCAAAGCATCAGAAACACGTTTTCCAGGGCCAGCAGCAGGACAAAACTCCCAGGGTCTGGAAAGGCATTGCACAAACTTTTCTTAAAGGTATCCTGAAGATGTTTCATTCTCTGCGCAGGCAAGATGGGTTCTGCAACTTTACCCTTGTAATGTGGATCAAGAAGGGTTGCCAGCCAGTAACGATCCCTCCCCTTGATACCACGAATCCTAGGGTCTTTTTGCAGGCTTTTCAGAATCAGAGAGCCCATGCAGTGTAAGTTTGAGGAGGCATGAGTGTCCTCTAGGTCACTGAGGATGACATTATCAGGAACTCCCTTCTCCTAGCCACGTACAACTCCTTGGGTTTCTGGGGCCTGAATGCCATGATCCCTTGAAGACTGCTGCATATTATACTCCACATCCATATCGTCGTTGTCTCCTCTGCTTACCATCCTTGTGGCCTCCTCAAATGGTGACAGGACAGTGCATGCATCCTTGATCATTAGCCACTGACGTGGCGAAAAAAAAAGCCAAGCTCTCAGAGGTACTCATTGATGGCCCTCTGCTGTGCATGGAGTCGCTGCAGCATTGCCAATGTTGAGTTCCACCTGGTGGGCATATAACAAATGAGGCGGTCGTTGGGCAGGTTGAATTCCCGCTGGATGTCAGCCAGCCGAGCACTGGCATTGTATGACTGGCAGAAATGACCACAGACTTTCCTGGCCTGCCTCAGGATATCTGGTAAGCCTGGGTCCCTGGTCAAGAATCGCTGCACCACCAAATTCAAGATGTGTGCCAAGCATGGAACATGTGTCAATTGTCCCAGTCGGAGGGCAGAGAGAAGGTTGATGCCATTGTCGCATACAACCATTCCTGGCTCAAGCTGCTGTGGAGTCAACCACCTCTGAGCCTGCCCCCGCAGAGCTGAAAGAATCTCTTCCCAAGTGTGGCCCCTGCCCCCAAGACAGACTAACTCAAGCACCTCATGGCATCTTTTAGCCTGACTGCTTGCATAGCCCCTTGAACGCTTAGGGAGCACTGGTTCAGAGGACAATTCTGCAGAAGAGGCCACAGAGGTAAAAGAAGAGGAGGGGGTGGAGGAGGAGGCGGATGTGGAAAAATCACCACCAGCTTTTTGGAGGCGTGGTGGTGGAACGATTTCCAAAACTGAACCCTGTACTGCATCCTTCCCAGCTGCCAGCAGAGTTACCCAGTGCGCCGTGAAGGAAAGGTAACGTCCCTGACCATGCCTGCTGGACCATGAATCAACGGTAATATGAACACTGCTGCTGACTGCACTGTTCAACAAGGCCAAAACATTGCCTTCCACATGACGGTAGAGAGCTGAAGTGGCCTTACGTGAGAAGAAATCTCGTTTGGGAACATGCCACTGTGGGACAGCACATTCCACAAATTTACGAAAGGGTGCAGAGTCTACCAGCTGAAAAGGCAGCAGTTGGAGTGCTAGCAATTTGGCCAAGTTGGCATTAAGACGCTGAGCATGTGGATGGCTGGGACTGTATTTCTTTTTATGGTTCAGCAACTGGGGTAGTGATATTTGCCTGCTGAATTCACCTGGTGGTGGACTGCTAGCAGATTGCTGGCTGCAAGTACTTGCGGCATGCATTGCTACACTTTTATTCCTCTCAGTGCAGGTTTTGGAGAGGACTGCAAGTATAGTAGGGGTTGAGATCCCAGATGAGGAGCAAGGAGGAGTCCGCCTTGTTTGCTGGTGTGGGTTCTTCAGGTACTCTTGCCAACTGATTGCATGGCTGGTCGTCATATGTCTTTTCAAGACAGTAGTGTCAAAGCGGCTGGAGTCCTGGCCGCGCTTGACCTGCTTCAGACATAGATTGCAAATGGCAACGGTGCGATCTACTGCACATGTGCTGAAAAATGCCCACACCAAAGAAATTTTGGAAGTCGGCGGGGAGGCAGCAGCGCCCTGCACCTGTGGAGCTCTGTGGGCTGATGCAATTGGGTGGCTGCCCTTAAGCTGGCCCCTGGAGGACATCCTGCCTTGTTGGATTTGGGCCTCCTCCTGCTCACTTTCCTCCTCTCTTCTCTCAGGCACCCAAGTACGGTCCGTGTCATCATCCCCTCCCTCCTCATCACTGGAGCAAACTTGGCAGTATGCTGCAGCTGGGGGAACATGACTGTTAGTTTCTAGTCCTTTTGTGGCACCCCCTGTCTTTAGGCTCACGCTACTCCCTTACTCAATCTGGGAACCAACATCGGAGCCTTCAAATTGTTGCGCATCCTCCATGAGCATGTAACCGACACTATGGTCGAACAACTCAGATGACTCCTCCGTGCATGATGGTGGGGCTACAGAAGGATTAACTGTGGCCAAGGATCCAGTGGAATAGGCCGCTTTACCACATGCGTTGGAAGGCAAACTTGTACGAGCCTGGGTGACAGAGGATGAGGAGGATGAGGACGGCTTTATTAACCACTCCACCAACTCTTCTGCATGTTGTGGCTCAATAGCACGTCCAACAGCAGAAAAAAGGACAAGCGTGCAGAGGATGCACCACGTCCGCCACCACCACTTTTACTGAAGACACAGAGGCTGCTTGCCCTCTTTTAGTGGCCTGGGAGTGTCTGCCTCTCCTTTTGAGGCCTTCCTGACCTGATGGTGTTTTTTTTTTTTTTTTTTGCACCACACTACACTGTACTATATACCGAACACCCCCGAATGCACCGATTTTATATAGTTTACTCTCAATACACTGCTTGTATATCTGTATACACTAGACTGTATAGATTTGAAGACAACACGCCAAGTAGTGTGCTATGCACCGATATATAGTGCACACTCAATACACTGTGTGTGTGTGTGTGTGTGTGTGTGTGGTGTGTGTGTGTGTATATAATATATATATTTTATTGTGCAGGACGCCAAGGTTGGGTCCAGGATGGGTGCTATATAGCACCAATATTTGGTTTATGGTCCCTTTTTAAGGGAAGTGTGGACGTATTCAGGGGGTCACCCGAAATGGGTGTGGATTCCTGGGATAGCCAGATTGAATAGAGGACTGACTTGCAGTTCTCTCTGTTGGTAGAGAGCTGTTTGGGACCGGGATTTCGGAGGCCCAGGAGTGATATTCGGGTGGGATATGGGCCTCCATCCCTGATTACGGGGACTCCAGCAAACACAGGGTTAAGAGTCTCCAGGAAGCAGCTCTTAAAGAGAGGAAATGGTGTTAGCTGTTGGTAAGGAGGAGCTGTAAGGAGACACCTGTGTTTGGAGAGCTGCATGTGTTTGGAGAGCTGGATGTGTGCTGGAGGCTGCTGAAAGACCTAATGTTAGAAGAAGACTGTCCTGAGACCTTGTTTGGATTTGATTGTTTCCTCATGCTTCCGGAGGGGGCGGTGCTGGGCAGCTCTATTTGAACTTCCTGCTCCTGTCAGCAAGTGCTGTCCGTTCTGCAGCGTTGGGAGTGTATCTGGAGAGCTACCTATCTTTTGAATCTGTATCCTGGCCTGTTCCTGAGACCCGGCTTGTTTGACCTTTGACTTCCGCCTGCACCGACCCCCCCCCCCCCAGCTTGCCCACGACCATTCTTCTGCCTGATCCCTTTGTACCTCGCTGCCTGCTTGTTAACAACCCTGCCTGCACCTGATGACCATTTTGCCTGATCCTTCTGTACCGCTTGCCAGCCAGTTGCTGACTTCAGCCTGCCTCACTACTCTACACCTGCACGAGCCACTGACGGACCTATCTTGCCACCAGTGTTCCAGTCCAGCCCTCGTGCCCCTCTGTGCTCTGAAACCCTCTGTCTGCTCTATCAGGGGTTCCCAAACCAGGGTCGTAAGAGTGGTTGCTTCCTGCACAAGACAGACACCACCATCAGGTGCGTGACAGCAATGGACAGCCATGTCTGAGTCTGCGCAGGGAGCACCCTCTGCGATGGATGAGCTATGTGTTCATCTAGCCCACCTGACACATGCAGTCAAGAGCCTTCAAGATGGCTACACCCGGTTGGAAGGACGGGTCTTGGAGCTCTCAGCACCAACCGCCTCTGGAGGCACTCATACCGCTGACCGCACCATTGTGGCCCTGCCATCAGAGCCCAAGGTCCCCCTGCCGGACACGTTTTCGGGAGACCGCCGCTAGTTCCGGGCTTTCCGCAACTCCTGTGAGCTCTATTTTGGCCTCCAGCCTCGCACGTTTTCTTTAGAGGCTACTAAGGTGGGGTTTATCTCCTTACTGCAGGAAGAGCCCCAGGCCTGGGCCCACCGTTTGTGGGAGCGGAGAGCCCCCAAAGTATCTTCTGCAGCTCTGTTTTTTCAAGCCATGGCCCGATTGTATGAAGATCCACATCAGGTAGCCACAGCAGAGGCCGCACTGCACGCCCTTCAGCAAGGGCGCCGCTCCACGGAGGATTATGTAGCGGAGTTCAGACGCTGGGGCGCTGACACGGCGTGGAATGATGCCGCTTTATGCTATCAGTTCCGCCTTGGATTATCTGACCCTCTCAAGGATGAGCTGGCTCGGGTAGGGGTGCCCGCTACGTTGGATGCCCTCATCAATCTGGCAATACAGATTGACCGGCGACTCTGTGAGCGCCGTGCTGAAAGGGCTCTGGGTCTCTCACGGCCCACCTGGATGCTTCCCCATGTCCCTGCCTACCCAAGGCCAACTCAGTTTACCTCAGCAACCACCTCCTCTCCACAAGACACCACTGAGCCCATGCAAATAGGGCTCCTACGCCTGTCTCTGACCCCTAAAGAGAGGCAGCGGAGGTTCACATTGAGTCTGTGCCTTTACTGCGGAGAACCCGGTCACATGGTGAGATCCTGTCCTGCTAAGCGCGGTAAGTGTTTGCCAGCCTCCTTCAGTGATGTGTCCAGCATTCATCACCCTGTCTCTCACCTTGTGCTCTCTCTGCAGCTTCCAGGAAGGAGTATCCAAGTGGCAGCCATTATTGATTCTGGAGCGTGTAGCTGCTTCCTGGATGAAAACTTTGCAGCTTCGCAACAGATTCCCCTTCAGCCGAAGACCCACAATTTCACCATCCGCCTGGCCGACGGATCGCCCATTAAGTCGGGTGTGGTGACCCAGGAGACCGTCCCACTACCTGCCACCACCGCTGATTGCCACCAGGAACTCCTTTTGTTGGATGTGATCACATCCCCTCTGTTCGCCATCATCTTGGGCCTACCCTGGCTTCGGACCAACAGTCCCGACATAGCTTGGACTGCCAGGACCATCCAGTTCCGATCCCCATACTGCAGGCAGCATTGCCTAACACGGGTCCAGGAAGTTGCGCCCACATTGGGTTGTCTGGACATGGACTCTGACCCTGAGACCCGTCTGGCTGTTCCGCCCGTTTACCATGAATACCTGGATGTGTTCAGTAAAAAGGGGGCTGAGAAACTCCCGCCTCACCGCCCCTACGACTGTCCAATCAAGCTGCTACCTGGAGCGGAGGTGCCGTTCGGAAGGATTTAACCTCTGTCAGTAGTGTTGAGTGAACCCGGACTGTAATGTTCGGATCCGTAACGAACTTTTGGGTGTCCGGGACCCGGACCCGAACACGGACATTTCAAAAAACGTTCGAGTTCGGTCCGGGGTTCTGCTATTTTACTCCACGTGTTGAGAAGCTGCAGGGCAGCCAATCAACAAGCGTTTCACTGGTTTGCCCTTAGAAGCCATCACAGCCATGCCTACTAATGGCATGGCTGTGATTGGCCAGTGCATCATGTGACCCAGCCTCTATATAGGCTGGAGTCACTTGATGCTGCAGTCACATGCTCTTGGGTTAGCTGTAGGGAAAGGTAGCTGACGGCGTCAGGGAGATATTAGAGACATTTTAACAACATCTGATCCTGCATCCTGAGATAGATTACTTTACTACTGCTGTGCTGTTGCTCTGAGGACAGATAGCACAAATTAGAGATTTCACATACCGCTGCTTTGAGTTGCAGATCAAACTCTGCATAAAACAACGATCGCTACGATCGTGCTCAACGATCAGATTGTTGGAGGAATTTGAGATTTCAAATACTGCTGCTTAGAGTTGGAGATTGCAGATTAAACTCTGTCTAACGCAACGATCGTTACGTTCGTACACAACGATCAGATTGTGGGATCGTACACAACGATCAGATTGTGGGAGTAATTTGAGATTTCAAACTGCTGCTTTGAGCGATCTGACTGCACTAGGTAGAGGCTTCTGCTTAGAGGGACAGATTCTTGTTCCAAAACCATTGCCTACTCCTATAGGGCCAGCTGTTGCTGTAAGTGACACATTATTGTTGAAAAATCATCTTCATCTCCTAGTTCTAAAGGGAGAGCTTCCAGCTGTTGGTGTGAGCAGTGCATTTCTTGCACCAAAATAAAAAGTCCAGCTACGTTGGTGTTTTAAAAAAAAAAGTATTAATTGGTATTAATAAATACTTACATAGGGCTACATAATACATTTGCGGGCCTAATGAGGAGAGCAAATAAGGGACGTGGTCATGGTGCTGCTGCTGATGCTGGTGCTGCTGGTGTTGGTGAACCTCCTGTTGGAAGGAGAGGACGTGGTCGAGGTGTGCCAGCTACACGCACAAGGGAAACACCTTCCTTAGGTAC
>BLSH010433672.1:282491-294746 GCA_018402905.1 Glandirana rugosa | reverse complement strand
AAAAAAAAAAACATAACTCCGGATAAGTTTTTTTGTTCATACACTTACCGACACTCTCAGGCCAGATTTACAAATAAGACGTGTTCCATGTCTGTTCAGAACACCTTAGGTACGGACTAAGTAAAATTATTTTCCAATCGAACGGGTGCAACCTACACCTGTTTGCCGAGGCGAACAGACACTATTGCGGGGGACGGCGCGATTTGTGTGCAAGGCTGTTATGTGACCGACGTCCCGTCCGGTCGTGGAGGTTCCGTATTTCCCGTTCGAGTCCGGTACACCGGTTAAACCTCTGGGTCTTCAACTTACCCCGTCTGGGTAGTCAGTCATGCACATCCGCACACGTGTGTATGAGAACGTGGTACAACGACTTTACGACGGAGGACGATTCTGTAACAGATAGCCGACCAACACGACAAACAACACCGCCCGACGACTGTTTCGAAACGGTGTAAAGTCGGTACGATTGGGACGGAAGACTCCACGACCGCCACCGTGTCGACGCAACCACCGGAGATGGAATAGGAGGAGGAGGAGGAGATGGAAGTGGATCACGAAGGCGACTCGGGGGCCACAGTAACCTTGGAGGTGCTGGCCTGCCCTGCAGCCAGTGTATTGTCGGAACGTGTGTTTAGCGCGGCAGGGGGCGTTATCACAGACAAGCGGAGCCGTTTGTCCACATCCAACGTGGGCAAGCTAACCTTTTATTAAAATGAATCAGGCATGGATTCCACAAGACTTGTCTGTACCTTGTGCAGAATAAACATTTAGACCGGACTCTCACAGCCATTCACATACTTGTTTTTTTGAATAGGCCTCAATACAAAAAAAAAAAACCATGTTGGCTACCTCCTCCTACTCCTCTACCACCGCCACTTCCACCTACACTGCCACGGTCACGGCCTAGTCAACCTCTAGGCTCCTACTCCACATCCACCCCCCTTCCTATTTTTTTTGTTTGATTTTAATTTATTTTCCCTATCCCCATTTTTTTGTAGGGCACTTGCCCTACCCTTACCCCCATTTTACTTCATTTTGCAGCCCTCTAGGGCTTTCCAGGACTTTGTTACAGCCATTTTTGTGCCTAAAAGTTCGGGTCCCCGTTGATTTCAATGGGGTTCGGGGTCCGTGCGATCGTTCGGGTTCTATCCGGACCCGAACCCGGACTTTGTCCCGAAGTTCGGCCGGACCAGCAGAACCCAAACTTCCAGAGGTTCGCTCAACTCTATCTGTCAGAGCTAGAGTTGGCGGCCCTCAAGGCCTATCTCGATGACAATTTAAGAAAAGGATTTATCCAACCCTCCACATCCCCCGCAGGAGCAGGTATCTTTTTCGTAGAGAAGGATCATTCTCTACGACCCTGTATAGACTACCGGGAATTAAGCCGGATAACGGTCAAGAACCGTTTACCCCTTACCCTTGGTTCCTGAACTGTTCCAAAGACTGGGATCTGCCATCATCTTTTCTAAACTAGATCTACGGGGTGCCTACAACCTAGTCCGCATCCGAGAAGGCGATGAGTGGAAGACCACCTTCCGTACTCGTTTCGGGCATTACGAGTATCTAGTCATGCCCTTTGGTCTGTGTAATGCCCCCGCTACAATTCAGCACTTCGTAAATGATGCCTTTCGGGACCACTTGGATTTATTTGATTATATACCTAGATGACCTCTTGATCTTCTCTTCCTCCCTTGAGGACACCTACGGCTGCAGAGACAGCGGAAGTTTTCATCCAGGAGATCGTCCGACTACACGGAATACCCCTGAGCATTGTGTCAGATCGTGGGGTTCAGTTTACCTCCAGGTTCTGGAGATCCCTGTGTTCAGCACTAGAAATTGAATTGTCCCTGTCTTTGGCCTACCACCCTCAGACAAATGGCCAAACTGAGAGAACAAATCAGACGCTGGAACAGTATCTGCGGTGCTTCTCATCTTTCTCTCAGAATGACTGGGCCTCCCTATTACCTCTAGCTGAATTTGCCTTCAATAATACTGTTCACTCAGCCACCAAACAGTCCCCATTCTGGGCGAATTATCGATTCCACCCAACTTTTCTACCTGGCTTGGCCATTGAAGGTACAGTACCAGCGGTACAAGACGCCTTGAATTTTTTCAGGCAAAATACACAGATCCTGCGGGACACACTGGCCAGGACCACAGAGCTCACCAAACAGGCTTTCGACAGGAACAGACGGGGAGAGTTGGAACTCAAGCCGGGTGTCTTGGTCTGGTTAGCTACCAGAAACCTAAAACTTGCCTGTCCCTCAAGAAAATTGGGACCCAGATTTGTTGGGCCTTTTCCCGTTAGGAGAGTCAACAGGGTGACTTATGAACTAGTCCTGCCTTCATTCTTACGTGTGCACCCAGTGTTCCATGTATCTCTGCTTAAGCCAGTCCCTCCAGATCCGTTCTCAGGTCAGAAAAAGGGACCACCGGAACCAGTGCTTGTGCATGGAGAGGAGGAGTTTGAGGTTGAAGCCACTCTGGACTGTCGGAGGAGATCCGGATACACGCAGTATTTGATAAAATGGAAGGGGTTTGGCCCCGAAGAAAACTCGTGGGAACCGGAGAGCAATCTTCATGCCCCTGAACTTATCCGGACTTTTTTGAGGAGCGACCCGACCAAGAGAGCCCCTTTGGGCATCCGGAGGCTGCCCCTTGGGGGGGCAATGTTAGACGAAGACTGTCCTGAGACCTTGTTTGCATTTGATTGTTGTTTCCTCATGCTTCCGGAGGGGGCGGTGCTGGGCAGCTCTATTTGAACTTCCTGCTCCTGTCAGCAAGTGCTGTCCGTTCTACAGCGTTGGGAGTGTATCCGGAGAGCTACCTATCCTTTGAATCTGTATCCTGACCTGTTCCTGAGACCCGGCTTGTTTGACCTTTTGATTGACTTCCGCCTGCACCGACCCCCAGCTTGCCCATGACCATTCTTCTGCCTGATCCCTTTGTACCTCGCTGCCTGCTCGTTAACGACCCTGCCTGCACCTGACGACCCTTTTGCCTGATCCTTCTGTACCGCTTGCCAGCCAGTTGCCGACTTCAGCCTGCCTCACTACTCTACACCTGCACGAGCCTCTGACGGACCTATCTTGCCACCAGTGTTCCAGTCCAGCCCTCGTGCCCCTCTGTGCTCTGGAACCCTCTGTCTGCTCTATCAGGGTTTCCCGAACCAGGGTCGGAAGAGTGGTTGCTTCCTGCACAAGACAGACTCCACCATCAGGTGCGTGACACCTAACAAGGATTGTGCAAAGTCCTGGGTTGAAGACCGAACAACAAACTATGTGCCTTTTACTTTTATTTACCTTCTGCTGAAGACAAGCAGACTTTCTTTTGTTATGTTTCCATTTCTGAAATTCTGCTGGAGGTCTTGTTTTGCTTGCTGGGAATAAAAACCCTGTCCATTTAAGTTTGCCGGCTTTTGCACTTAATCCTGTGAAGCTACAATCCCCCCATCTTTACAACTGGTGTCTTGGATGCTGGCAGAGTGCATTTGCAGCCGCAAAAGCCGTTTAAAAACTGAAAACTGACACTTAAAGAGACAGTGTACCTATGGTATGTCTTGGGTGAAATCAGCTCAGACATTACAAACAGCAGGAAAGACATGGAGGTCATCAAGGCGCTTGTGCAAGCCACCGTGACCCAGCAGCAAGCCTCTATAGAGGCAAACCGTTGCCATGAGGAGGCGATGGCCCAGCAGCAGCAGGCCCTGGCACAGGCAATATCGGCGCAGCAGGAAAATACCCATTTGCTGGCTGCCCAGTTTTCAGCCCAGCAGGAAGCCACACAGGCACAAGTGGTTGCCTTGCAGGAGGCAGTGTAGCGTCTCGCTCAGGGGCGGGAACAAGCAGCCGTTTGCCCTGGAAACCAAGTATCGGTGAGGGCCAGCCATTTCTTGCAAAAACTGACACCCAGTGATGTGGAGGCGTTTCTCACTACCTTTTGAGAGGGTTGCAGAGAGAGAAGGGTGGCCCCGTGACCAATGGGCTGGCATTATCTCCCCTTTTCTTACAGGGGACCCGCAAAAGGCCTGCTTTGACCTACCAGCCGAGAACATCAGCGACTATGAGCGTCTGAAGGCAGAGATCCTAGCGGGTGGTGACCACAGCTGTCCGGGCCCAGAGGGTGCACCACTGGAGGTACCAACCCAACCGACCACCGCGGTCACAAATGCATGAACTGGTGCAGCTTGTTAAAAAATGGCTGAAACCTGCGGTCCCTGCCAGATGACCTGCAGTGCTGGGTAAGCCAGAGACCCTGCAACCGCAGACCTTCTGGTGGAGTTGGTCGAAAGATATACCGTGGTGGAGGACTTGCTCGGGCCTGCCAAGCATCAGGAACCCACACCAATGGCAGCAAGACCAGCTGCAGTGCCTAGGAGGGAGACCCTACCGGATGGTGGAGCCCGCAAACCTGCCTCATCTTCCGCAGAACCACGGAGGTCGATCCCTCTCCCAAGGATGAGCGGCATACAGTGTTGGGGATGCCGATCTTGGGGGCATACTCGGGCACAGTGCCCACTTCAGGAGGAGCCCATGGAGTGTGGAGCGGGCCGGAGAGCCTCTTTCTATGCCCAAAGGGCATGTGCCACCCACCTTGACCTGGCTGCAGGTCAGCTTGAATGTGAAATATGGGTGAACCACCTTCCTGCCAAGGCTCTCCTGGACTCCGGCAGCATGATGACACTGGTGCATGCCAGGGTGATCGGAAGACTCGGCCCTGTAGGTAAGACTCTGTGGGTGGTATGTATCCTTGGGGACACCAGGGAGTACCCCCTTGTCCCAGTTCCATTGCGTATGGCCATACCTCAGTAATTCAAGAGGTTGGAGTAGTGAACAGTCTTATACATGTTGTTATAGTGGGGCGGGACTGTCCACTGTTTCTTGAACTATGGACCCAGGTACAGAGGGGACTTCCTGAAAAACTGAGAAGACTGGGGACACTGGGCCATGAAGAGACAGTCGGAGGGGTCTGAGCCTGAACCCCTCACAACACAACCCCCTAAGTTGGAGATACCTGTCATTGATAAGGACATTGCAGAGTATGTTGATTTTGGGTGATAATGTTCCTATTTCAGGTCCCAAAGCTGAGTTGACTTCTGAGTGGGGGGAAGCCTCCCTATTACAGGTTATGCTGGGGGAGGAAGAGGAACTCTCCCCACCCAGTTGAGGAGGATGAAGGGGAAACATCCTCAAGGCCAGTGCACCCAGACCTGGATGTATCCAGGGGTGCGTTTGGCACCGCCCAGTTACAGGATCCTACCTTGGTCAATGCTCGAGAGCAGGTTTCTGTTATTGATGGAGTCCCACAGATACCAGGTGCAGATCAGAGGTTTCCTCATTTTGCATTAAAGGGGGACTTGGCTTATCGAGTGACTGAAAGCCGAGGGGAAACTGTGGAGCAATTGCTGGTTCCCCAGCCATTTAGGCGGATGCTCCTCGACCTAGCCCACAATGACGCACTGGGAGGACACCTGGAGGCTGAGAAAACAGACCAACCGGTTTTACTGGCCAGGGGTGAAGGCCGAGGTCAAAAGATATTGTGCATCTTGCCCCACTTGCCAGTTAACTGCCCCAGTGTCCCACTACAGAAACCCCCTGGTGCCCTTACCAATAATTGAGGTGCCATTTGAGTGGATTGCTATGGATCTCGTAGGACCCCTGGTGAAGTCAGCAAGGGGACACCAATATATATTAGTCATCCTAAACTATGCAACTAGGTACCCAGAAGCAGTCCCCTTAAGGAAAACTTCCTCTAAGGCCATTTCCCGGGAATTATTCCAAATGCTCTCACGAACGGGCTTCCCCAAGGAGATACTGATGGACCAGGGCACCCCATTTTATGTTGAAGGTGATGGCGGACTTGTGCAAACGGTTTCAGATTAAGCAGTTGCGGACGTCTGTCTATCACCCGCAGACTGATGGCCTAGTGGAGAGGTTCAATAAAACCCTTAAGTCCATGTTAAAAAGAGCGTTCCAGAAAGACGGGAAGTATTGGGATATGTTGCTCCCTGCCCTGTTTGCCATCCGGGAAGTGCCACAAGCATCCATGGGTTTCTCACCATTTGAGCTAGTGTATGGACGGAGGCCCCGGGGGTTGCTTGATCTAGTGAAAGAAACGTGGGAAAGTGAATCCTCACCACACAAAACCGTAGTTGAACAGATCTCCCAAATGCAAGAGAGGGTGGCTAAGGTAATGCCATTAGTGAGGGAACATCTGCAGAAGGCTCAGGAGGCCCAAAGGAGGCTGTACAACCGGTCAGCTAAAATTTGACAGTTTCAAGTAGGAGACCGGATGGCTGTTCTGATACCCACGGTGGAGAGCAAGTTCTTGGCCAGATGGCAGGGACCATTTGAGGTATTAGAAAAGGTGGGTGAGGTGAACTACAGGGTACACCAGCCAGGAAAGAGAGAGCCATACCAGATCTACCACGTAAACTTGATAAAACCCTGGGGAGACAGAACAGGTGTCTGCAGTGGTAGGTGTCCAGTCAGGAGACCCTGCAGGAGTTGACCTGGTGCAGGTTGCTGCTCTCTTGTCTGGGCCCCAAACCCAACAAACACAAGAATTCCTACAAAGAAATAGGGACATGTTTTCAGGGTTGCCTGGTCTCACCAATGTCATCGAGCATGACATTATAACAGAGCCCAATGTCAAGATCGGGTTAAAGCCATATCACATCCCAGAGGCACATAGAAAGGCAGGCAGTGTCCGAGGAAGTGAAAAGAATGCTTGAACTGGATGTCATTGAAGAGTCGCAGATTGAGTGGTTAAGTCCAATAGTTTTGGTACCAAAACCCAATGACACCCTGCGATTTTGCAATAACTTTAGGAAACTTAACGAGGTTTCAAAATTTGATGAGTATCCAATGCTCCAGGTAGACGAATTAATTGAGAGGTTGGGTCCCGCCCGGTACATCACCACATTGGATCTTACAAAAGGGTACTGGCAGATTCCCTTCACCAAGGAAGCCAGGGAGAAAACAGCTTTTCCCACTCCAGAAGGCCACTTCCAGTATAAAAGGATGCCATTCGGCTTACATTCTGTCCCGGCTACGTTCCAAAGGTCGATTGACAAAACATTACGTCCCCATCGACCATACACCTCGGTCTACCTGGATGACATTGTCATTTTCAGTACCAATTGGGAATCCCATCTTTCCTGGGTTCAGGCAGTCGTAGACTCCTTGAGAAGAGCAGGGTTCACAATCAACCCAGAGAAGTGTTCAATTGGGATGGAGGAAGCAAAGTACCTAGGGTATATTGTGGGTAGAGGGCTAGTAAAGCCTCAGTTAAATAAGGTAGAAGCCATACAGAACTGGCCCCATCCCCCTAACCAAAAAGCAGGTCAGAGCCTTCCTGGGAATAGTTGGCTACTATTGAAGGTTCGTCCCCAACTTTGCCACTATTGCTGCACCACTGATTGACTTAATGAAAGGCAGGAAGTCAGTAATGATAAAATGGAATACGGAGGCTGAAGAAGCCTTTCAGAGGCTTAAGGTGGCATTGTGCCAACATCCGGTGCTGGTGGCTGACTTTTCTAAAGAGTTTGTGGTGCAGACAGATGCCTCAAGTGAGGGCTTAGGAGCAGTGTTGTCTCAACTGGCCAATGGGGAAGAGCACCCCATAGTTTTTCTCAGTAGGAAACTGACGGCAGTGGAGAGAAACTACGCTGTGGTGGAGCGGGTGTCTCGCCATCAAGTGGGCTCTGGACTCTCTGAGATATTTTCTCCTAGGTAGGAGGTTTCGCCTAGTGTCGGACCATGCCCCATTGACCTGGATGAGACAAAATAAGCAGACCAATGCCAGGGTGACAAGATGGTTCCTTTCCATTCAGGAATTCAATTTTGTGGTAGAGCACAGACCCGGGAGACAGCATAAAAATGCAGATGCCCTCTGCCGAGTGCATTGCATGGTGTCAAATGGTGCCTCCAACACCTCCGCGTTGAGGCAAAGGGGGGGGGAATATGTACAGGATGCCAAGGTTGGGTCCTGGATGGGTGCTATATAGCACCAATATTAGGTTTATGGTCCCTTTTAAAGGGAAGTGTCGACGTATTCAGGGGGTCACCCGAAATGGGTGTGGATTCCCGGGATAGCCAGATTGAAGAGAGGACTGACTTGCAGTTCTCTCTGTGTTGGTAGAGAGCTGTTTGGGACCTGGGATTTCGGAGGCCCAGGAGTGATATTCAGGTGGGAAATGGGCCTCCACCCCTGACTACAGGGACTCCAGCAAACACAGGGTTAAGAGTCTCCAGGATGCAGCTCTTAAAGAGAGGAAATGGTGTTAGCTGTTGAGAAGGAGCTGTGAGGAGACACCTGTGTTTGGAGAGCTGCATGTGTTTGGAGAGCTGGAGGCTGCTAAAAGACCTAACAAGGATTGTGCAAAGTCCTGGGTTGAAGACCCGTCAACAAACTATGTGCCTTTTACTTTTATTTACCTTGTGCTGAAGACAAGCGGACTTACTTTTGTTATGTTTCCATTTCTGAAATGCTGCTGGAAGCCTTGTTTTGTTTTGCTTGCTGGGAATATAAACCCTGTCTGTTTAAGTTTACCGGCTTTTGCACTCAATCCTGTGAAGCTACAATCCCCCCCCAACTTTACTAGATAGAGATAGAGAGAGATATATATATATATATATATATATATATATATATATATATATATATATATATACATACATACACACACACACACACACACACACACACACACACACACACACACACACACACCTGGCTGTATATATTTTTATACACGTCAAGTGGACTATATACCTTAGGTACAGATATATAGAGCACGCTCAATACGCTGTGTGTGTGTGTATACACACCACATGACTTAGACTATATATATATATATATTTTTTTTTCTCCCTACACTAACCTGTCTGCACTGACAGATATATTTTAGATATCTAACTATCTAGTTAGCTATCTATTTTCTGTGATTTTTGTCTGTTTTTTACAGTTTTTTTTAAGCTAGCTATCTAAACTGCCTGATACAGGAACCTACGCTCTCTAACTACAAGCAGAGCCGACACACTATCATAGGGCCGCTGTACGAGCGGCTTTATATAGTGTGGGGCGTGGATTGAGACTGATGTGCATTGATCGGCTAAAGGCATCCTGCCTTTAGCCAATCAAAGCTCTCACAGCAGGCTGCTCGCTGATTGGTCAAAGCATGCAGGTCATGTGCATGCTTTGACCAATCAGCGGGCGGCATTCCGCCGCCATTTTAAAACATAATGGGGCTTGCGAAGTTGCCGTGAATGCCCCATAATGTTCGGGGGAAACCCGAAATAGCGAACAGGGGATGTTCGGATCGGACATACGTTCGATCCGAAACACGAACCCCATCCTTATACAATCCATCAACAAAATAAATAATATCAGCATTAAGTGGCATATTAGTGAGGTCTTTTTCTAGGAAGTATTCTTTCATCAATTTGAGCTATACAGTCATGTGTTGGACAAAGGTATGTGGGTGTATGCTAGGTATTTTACCTGATCTTTCCATGGTTGCAGTTTATCTTACTGACCTTGCGTCCCTGCTCGACAAGGAAAGACAACAGAGCCAGTGTGTCTCCTCTGCAGCTTAGTTCTGTAGGGGATGCCACCAAGATGTCATCCACACACAGAAATATTTGGCTGCCACACGGAGGTGAAAACCTGGACAAAATTATTTGACATTTCCTGTGAAAAAAATTATAGGACTTTCACAATACCCCTGTGGTAATCGTGTATGTGTACCTTTTTTTGGTAAATGCAAACCAAGACTGGCTATCCTTATGCACAGGTATCAAAGAAAGCATTATTTATATCGATGACAGAAAATACCTTATTTTTGGGCTGGAGGTCTTCCAGGAGGACATGGGGATCAGGCACCACTGGGGCCCGTGGCATAACAGCTTTATTTATTGCCTGAAAGTCCTAAACAGGTTTCCAGCCCCCCCCTTGTGACTTCTTGACAGGAAACAATGGTGTATAGATCTGGATATTCTATGATTATACCTTTGTCCAACAGTTCCCTAATTATAGGATCTACCCCAAGCTCTGCATCCTTTTTCAAAGGGTATTGTTTTTGATGTGTTCTTATAATACCTTTGGGGTTGATTTGTACTTCACTTGCTGTTTTAATTAGTCCTACATCACCTTTTCTTTTTGACCAAAGGTGTTTGGGGATGTCTTTTAGTGCATCCTCTTCCTCCTGCGTCAAGAGGACCAGTCATTCCTTTTCATGGCACTCTCCTGAAAGGTGTACTCCTGGTGTACATTGTGTGACCCAGTTGAGGCTGCAAGACTGGATACCCTTTGCTTTTCATTGTTCGGGTGTCATGTGTACCCAGTTTGTTAAAATATTCTCCAACTCCTACCATTCCACTGCGGTATTTCGAGTGATTGACACATGGGGTACAGTTCTTTCTCTGTGTAATTTGAATAACTCATCAGGAAGGAGACAGGTGGCCACACTGTTTCCCTCCTGATCCCAATACAGAGTTTTTAGAGTAATTTTGACACCTAAAAATATATTCAACTTCTCATAATTAGTATCAGGTCCTGAGGAATGTTTGAAATACATTGTACAATGAAAATGATGCTGAACCTTGTAGTTCTTCTCTTTAACCTGTTCTTCTACCTTCTTAAGGAGAGATTGTTGCATACACCCTGGACCCATGGAACATAGATCCAGGCTATACCAGTAATAAGGTTCATTGTCAGCCTTCACTACATGTGTTTCACAAGCACGGTGGGCCCTCAAGTCCCCCTCTGCTGGTATAAGTGAAATATCAAGTGCATGCAGCAAGTACCTGCCCAACCGGTTGACTGGACATCTTTTAGATATCACGATTTTGCACTCAGTTTTTCTACCCGTTTTGTGAGTCTTCTATAGGAAGGTTTTCTGAAACATCTTCTTCACATATTAACCCATTTGCTGCTTTTACAAAAATTGTACCTTTTTTCTTAAATCATCCAGGCATGTCCTGGGGATGTATCAGGGTTCTGCATGCCCCTGTGTCACGCAGATAAGTGACTTGTTTTCCCTTTACAGTGAGTGTCATTTCAGGTTTTATCTAATTTTGTAAGTACATTTCAACATTACATATGTCCAACACTTATTTGTTTCACCTTCCATACATGCTATTTCATTCGTCACCTCTAGCCATGCTTCCTTATATATATTTTTTTTTCTTTTCCAACTTACAATCCCTTGTCACATGGCTTTTTTTGCTGCACAAAAAACATTCACCCCTCTCCTTTCTGCCTTCATAGTCCTTAATGCGAGACCTTCGCTGGGGTTTTCTTGTCTTCCCTGTATCTTTCTCAACATACACATCCATTTCATTCTCCACAGCCAATACTTTTATTTTTCTGTCAGTAAATCACTTGTGAAGTTAACATACTTATTTCCTCTTCAAAAAGCAAAACAAAAAACATGCTTTCCCACCAATATTCTTTTATTTACAGTCAATTCCTGGACAGAGACTTTATTCTTATGCATACAATTCACCTTACAAGCCCTAAATTCCAGAGTCTTGAAGTAAGCTGCTTCATCAATCTATTCTTTTCCACGTTCATGTTTCCTATCTGCTTCTTTAAATCATCAATAACCTTCTAATTCCTTTCTTCTAGCAGTATCTAACTACTGCGTTAACTTGTCCAGTTCCTTTAGTATTCTTACATGCTGAAATACTAAAATCACCCAGGTCTTTCTCACTTTCTAAACATCAGAAAACCTAATTTAACCCCTTCCCGCCGGTAGGACGTCCATGGACGTCCTAGACTTTGAGGGGTGATATCTGAATGGTGCCAGCAGCTAGAGGCACCATTCAGATATCATTTTTTTCAGCTGGCGATTCTGTACACCACAAGAATGATCATAGCGGCAGTTCAGCCGCTTGATCGTTCTTGTAGGCAGCGGGAGGGGACGTCCCCCCCCCCCCTCCCGCCGCCATTCGGAGCTTCTCCCGTGCCGCCCGTACGATCGGCGGCAGGGAGAAGAGATCCGTCGCCGCTGGAGTGTCGTCAGGGAGATGACTGATGACCATCTGGTCACCAGTCATCTCTATGACCCTCGGAGGACCGGGCGCGATGTTATGACGTCACGCCCGGCCCGGCTTTAGTAAACAAAGCCGTGATCACGGCTGGAATCGGAATTTTTTTTATGATCTCAGTCTTTCCAGCCTGCAGGAGAGATGTGAGGTCATATTGACCCCGCATCTCTCCATAAAGAGTACCTGTCACGCACCATTCCTA
>BLSH010433672.1:238351-257705 GCA_018402905.1 Glandirana rugosa | reverse complement strand
AGCGTACGTCTTGGCATTCCTCTTGGTGACCGCACTGTTGTCCCAAGCGTGACGACGGACTTCTCAGTCATCGAACGGGTCACAATCTTTGTGGGAACGGACATGGCACAGGTCTTAGTCTGGGTCCATGAGGTCGGACGTTCAGCCTCAGTTACTACTGAAAACATCCAACTAGTCGGTTGGCTTGAGGAGATTGCACCGATGGCACTAACAGTGTAAGAGGAGGTCTCGACATCGGCTTAGACGGGAGTCGTCATTTAGCAGCTCCATGCGATGGTGGCGCTATGGAGAAACAGAGTCATTACGGTCGTAGCCCCCGGTGGTGGAACCACTTATGGGCCCCTCTGCTCCGGTTGGGCTTCCCTTCACGGTGTTTGACCATTACGTCTAGAGGGTGACGTTTTGCGTCTTTTGCGACTACTGACTCTGTTTTTGTCTCAGTCATCAGCGTTTTCTGCGTTTTGCAGTGGGAGATCTGCATTACCAGTTTGTGGCACTTCCCTTCGGGTTGGCCTCGTCTCCCCGGGTATTCACCAAGGTGGTGGCCCCCGATGCTGGCATTACTGAGACAAAGAGGTATCGCGGTGGTAGCGTACCTCGACGATTTACTGCTGAGGGCAGATTCGGCTACAGCTCTGGAGGAGAATGTGACAATCACGGTAGCCACGTTAGAGGAGTTCGGTTGGCTGATCAACCTACAAAAGTCATCATTGACTCCGACTTGCAGGCTGGAGTACCTGGGTCTGATTCTGGACACGGTACAGGCAAGGGTGTTTCTAACACTGGGCAAGCTACTGACTCTTCAGGCAGCAGTGCGAACCCTGTTGTCACGCCAGTGGTTCTCCTTACGGTTCTGCATGCGAGTGTTGGGTCTCATGGTGTCGACGTTCAAAGCGGTGCCTTATGCCCAGAGTCATATCCGACTCCTACAGAAGACAATTCTGTCTCAGTGGGACAAGTCTCCCCTATCCCTAGACAGACGGATCAGGTTGGATCATCAGTCTCGAGGGTCTCTGATTTGGTGGATTTGGGCTCCGGCCATAAGGTTGGGGAAGAGTTTTCCCCCCTCAATTGGTCGATAGTGACAACGGATGCCAGCCTGTCAGGGTGGGGAGTCCTGGGACAATCCTCCGTCCAGGGTCATTGGTCAGTACGGGAAGCTCGTCTTCAGATAAATGTACTGGAACTGAGAGCGATCAGGCTTTGCCTGCCTCATTGGACAGAAAGGCTGCGAGGCCGCCCTGTTCGGGTCCAGTCGGACAATGCCACGGCGGTGGCGTATGTGAACCATCAGGGCGGAACAAGAAGCGCAGCAGCAGCCGCGGAGGCGGCTCTGATCCTTCGGTGGGCAGAGCTTCACGTGCCAGCTCTCTCTGCAATCTACATCCCGGGCGTAGAAAATTGGCAGGCGGACTTTCTCAGCCGCCAGACTCTGGATCAGGGGGAGTGGTCCCTACATCCAGAGGTGTTCCACCAGATTTGCTGCAAATGGGGCACTCCAGAGGTGGACCTGATTGCCTCCAGGTACAATCACAAGGTACAGGCCTTTGTGTGCAGAACAAGGGATCCGTTGGCGGTCGCCTTGGACGCACTGGTAACGCCCTGGGGTCGGTATCGGCTACTGTACATCTTTCCTCCTCTGAAGATTGTACCGCGTGTTTTGCGCAGGATAGAAGCAGAGGGAATCATGACAATCCTGGTGGCTCCGGATTGGCCGCGGCGTCCGTGGTATGCCGACGTAGTACGGATGGTGGCAGATGTTCCATGGCGTCTTCCACTTCGCGAGGACCTACAGGGTCTCAGGGGCCAATCTTGCACCCTGCTTTACCCTCGCTGGCTTTGACGGCTTGGCTATTGAATCCCAGGTATTGAGGGATAGGGGCGTCTCGGACTCCGTAATCCCTACTATGGTAAAAGCACGTAAGAGTACCTCGCGTAAGATCTATCATAGGAACTGGAAGGCCTATATTACCTGGTGCGAGGCGGGAGGATGGAATCCCCGCTCTTATAGAGTATCCAGAGTACTGTCATTTTTGCAGCAAGGACTGGACAAGAACCTGGCGTTAAGTACGCTTAAAGGGCAGATTTCGGCCCTGGCGGTTCTTTTTCAACGACCCTTGGCGTCTCACTCATTGATCTGTACATTTGTACAAGGAGTACGTCATGTGGTCCCTCGGATACGGTCGCCCTTGGCACCGTGGGATTTGAATCTGGTGCTTTCTGTGTTACACAAACCGCCATATGAAAAGATCAGGGACATTCCCTTACGCTTATTGTCGCAGAAGGTGGCTTTTCTGGTGGCTATCACATCCGCCAGGCGGGTGTCGGAGCTGGCAGCTTTGTCCTGCAGGTCATCCTACTTGGTCCTCCATAAGGACAAGGCAGTTCTGCGGCCTCCACCTTCATTTCTCCTGAAGGTGGTTTCTTCTTTTCATTTAAATGAGGATATTGTTCTTCCCTCATTATGCCCGCACCCGTCACATCCTAAGGAGGTCGAGCTGCATTCTTTGGCTGTGGTGAGGGCTTTGCGGGTATATTTAAGTTCTACGGCTTCTTTTAGGAAGTCTGATTCTTTATTTTTGCTGACAGAAGGATCGCGCAAAGGTTTGGCGGCCTCGTCGGCTACGGTATCACGTTGGATACGGAGGACCGTGACTCATGCGTATGAGATTCGGTGCAAGGTTCCCCCGTTTCTAGTCACGGAGCACTCCACCAGGGCAGTTAGTACTTCCTGGGCGTTTAGACACCAAGCTTCGGTGTCCCAGGTGTGCAAGGCAGCTACTTGGCCCTCAGTGCACACGTTTACTAAGTTTTACAAGGTTGATGTTTTAGCATCCTCGGATGCTGTTTTTGGCCGCAAGGTATTACAAGCGGCAGTATAGGCGCGGCTAGCACCGCCTGAGAGGGCGTCTTTTCTGTTGGGTACAGTTGTTATGGTTTGCCCACCCCTCTTGATTGGCACAGCTTTGGGACGTCCCCATGTGTCAAAAGAAGGCTGCGTCTGTCAGTGAACGGAAGAGAAAAATGGATTTTTTGTATAACTTACCGTAAAATCCTTTTCTGAGTTCACTGACAGACGCAGCACCCACCCCTCTGCGTTGGTTTTGTACGGCTTGTTACGAACTGGTGTGCTGGACAGAGCAGGGGGATTATATGCGGAGGTGAGGACGGCCCCCTGGGAGGGGCCAACCTACGCTTTTGTTTGTTTTTGCCTAGTCTACTCCTAGTAGGATGAGCATAACCCCATGTGTCATAAGAAGGCTGCGTCTGTCAGTGAACTCAGAGAAAAGGATTTTACGGTAAGTTATACAAAAAATCCATTTTTTTGTTACGCAGCAGAATTGGATCACATGGGTGTTCACATCCATGCAATCCGATTCCTGGTCGAATTTTCAGTTCGCAGTGCGATTTGCAAACTGATTTGGGGGTGTCATTAGCTTTCTATTGATACTCCCAGCAGTTTGCATATGGCAGTGTGAACTGCCTCTAAGTCGGGTGCGATGCGGAAACCCGCAGTGGATTCACAGGGTTCCCCGCACTGCACCTGACTTTCAGGCAGTTCACACTGCCATATGCAAACTGCTGGGAGTGTCAATAGAAAGCTGACACCCCCAAATCAGTTTGCAGATCGCACTGCAAACTCCAACAGGAATCGGATTGCATGGGTGTGAACACCCATGCGATCCTATTCTGATGCAGAACCAAAAAAGGTCCTGTGTGAGTTTGGTCCGACTGATCTCATTTCAGCCATACTCTCTGTATGGCTGAAATCTCATCGCACAGACATCGCATGTGATTTTCACTGCAGTGCGGTGCGAATCACATGCGATCTTGGACAACTGTGCAGTGTGAATCGACCCTCAGGCCCGGTTTACACTGGCGCGAGGTGCGTAATGGAATGTGATTTGCAACGCACTGCAGTGCAAATCGTGTGATGTCTGTGTGATGCGATTTCAGCCATACAGCTAGTATGGCTCAAATTGCATCACCCTTGGGCCAAACTCGCATAGGGCCGTTATTGTGCCAGGACCAGAATCTGATTGCATGGGTGTTCACACTTATGCGATCCGATTCATGTCTGAACTGCCAGTTCGCACTGCAATATGCGAACTGAAATTAACTTTGCGTTGACATCCCCCTCAGTTTGCATATAGCAGTTTGAACTGCCATACGAGTTAGGTGTGATGTGGGAACCCGCAGTGGATTCACAGGGTTCCTGCATCACACTAGTGGGAACCAGCACTGATAAGTCATCTTCTCATTTATATTTGCATAGTCCTTTACAGATATACATCAGCAGGAAGTGTAATGTGGCTGTAAACAGGAAGTGCTGTGTGCACATGGGCTGAAAGCAATTGTGTGGTGACGCCAAATAAACAAATCAATGAACTTCACCCACACCAAATATAGCTCCCACATTGATCAAAAATATAATTTCAACTTGCTTGCGGCTACAATATATTGTCCCCCCAATCCATATCAAGCCCTTTGGCTCAGGAATGGATATTAAGAGGAAGCCCTTGCCAATTTTTTTTACAAAACGGCAGGGGATCCCCACAAAATCCAGACCCTTTCTGAGCATGCAGCCTGGAGGTCAGGATGGGGGGGCAAGCGAGGGCCCCCCTCCTGGACCAAACCAGGCCACATACCTTTAACATCAGGAGGGTGTGTGCTTTGGGGTGGGGGGGGGTGGGGGGGCTCTGTGTCCCCATGTTGATGGGGACAAGGGCCTCTTCCCAACAACCATGGCTGGTGGTTGTTGGGGTCTGCGGTTGGGGGGCAGATCGGAATGTGGAAGCCCCCATTAACAAGGCAGCCACCAGATCCTGGCCCCTCCTATGTGAATGGGTATTGCGTACACTGTACCCATTCACCTAAAAAAGTGTAAAAATGTTTTTAAAAATTGAGAAATTTTTTGTCCAATCTTCTATGTCAAAAATGTTAAAGTGTCTTGCGATGTACATCCATAGTAAATAGGGATGATCCCCCAGTTCGAGTCAAATGTATGTTCGATTCAAACATCGGGGGTTCGCCTGTTTGGCGAATCCCGAACATTATGGGGCATTCGTGGGAAATTTGAGCGCCCCATAATGCAGTGAAATTGCGGGGAAATGCCGCCCGCTGACTGGCCAAAGCATGCACATGACCTGCATGCTTTGGCCAATCACAGCATGCTCTGATGTGAGAGCCATGATTGGCCAAAGGCAGGGTGCCTTTGGCTAATCATTGCTCAGTGGGTCTGAGTCCACTCCCACACTTTATAAGGCCACTTACACAGTGGCCGAATATAGTGAAAATGTTTGCGGAGATAGCGAAAGGTTAGGCAGTGGCGTTTAGTTATTGTGGATAGAGTATATACAGTCAGTGTAAGAATATATATGTACAGTATGGTATGTGTGTGTGTGTGTATATATATATATATATATATATATACACACGCTGCATTCAGTGTATTTATTTCAGGTACTTGTATAGCGCTGTCAATTTACGCAGCGCTTTACATATATATATATAGTACATTCACATTAGTCTTTACCCTCAAGGAGCTTACAGTCTAGGGTACCTAACTCACATTCATACATATACTAGGGCCAATTTGGACAGGATCTAATTTACCTACCAGCAAGTCTTTGGAGTGTGGGAGGAAACCAGAGTACCCAGAGGAATTCCACGCAGGCACATGGAGAACATGCATACTCCAGGCAGGTAGTGTTTGTGGTTGGGATTTGAACCAGTGACCCTTTTACTGCCAGGTGAAAATGCTATCCACTACACCAGGGGTTCTCAACCCTGTCCTCAAGTACCCCCAACAGGCCATGTTTGCAGGTTTTCCTTGGTATCATGGGCTTGGTATTTTGGACAGCTATTTTATCTAAGAGAAATTTCCAAAACGTGGACTGTTGGGGGTACTTGTGGACAGGGTTGAGAACCACTGCACTACACCACTGTGTAGACTATATACAGTGCATGCATGCTCGGATAAGGGGGTGGCATCGATTTTAAGGGGCACTCCATGCCAAAATTAAACAAATATTTTGGGTAGGGGTTCCCTCCCCCCCAAAGCCTGCAACAGGTCCTTCAGGTCTGGTATGGACTTTAAGGGGAACCCCATGCCAAATTTTTAGAAAAATGGCGTTGGGGTCCCCCCAAAATCCAAACCAGACTCCAAAGCACCCTCCCCATGTGGCCTGGTAAGGTTCGGAGGGGGTGCGCTCACTCGTCCCCCCCCCCCCCCCCCCGCCATGCCAGGGCTGCGTGCTCGGATAAGGGTCTGGTTTGGATTTTAGGGGGACCCCAACACTATATTTTTTTTTTTTAATTTGTAATGGGTTCCCCTTAAAATCCATACCAGACCCGAAGGGCCTGGTATGGACTGGGTGGGACCCCCAACGCAATGCTCTTTCAATGATCTTTATCTATATTGCAGGGAACAGGCAATACATTACAGCCGCGTGCGATTTTAAATGACAATTTTTCCTTTAAAAATGTCATTTTGCGGTGGCACTTTTCTAAACATCACAAAGACCCATACTAAGGGGACCCCCAAGCATGATATTTAAAGGAATATTTTGGTTTTTTTTTCACTTTTAGGCCTCATACACACGGGCGTATTAAAAAAAAAAATAAGCAAAACGTCGAGCCCAACGTCAGGGAAAAATCTGTTTTTTCGGTGTTTTGCATCGGCATTAATGAGCGTTGGCGTCAATAGGTGGTTTTTAAAAAAAAAAAAAATTCCTCTGCTATTTCTTAACCTGAAAACGCCAGCGAGTGAGCGTTAGTGAGCCTCAGAACGCGCTAGCCGTGGGTTCTACTATCAGATCACTAACGCCGACGCCATCTACAGCTCAAAAATGTCTGCGTGGGAGAGCTCTAAAAAACGCCCATGTGTATGAGGTGTAAGCATTGTTAAAACCACTGCTCCTGGAAAAAACAACTGATTTAAAAACTTTAACTTTAAAAACTCTGTCTGAATCCTAAGCTAATCCTGCTCCATCCTGAGTGCTGGACGGTCACCATCCTGCGGGAATACCCTCTGCCATGCGCTGGGAGCTGATCCTGGGAGTTATTTTTGATGCGGATCGGAATTCTAGTATTCCGGCCTAGTCGGGCCTAAAAGCCGTGGCCTCGATTTATTGGCGGCCCGGAACGGAAGCGACCCGGCGGTTCCCTGGGGCTGGTACGTGCCCATCCAGAAGGAGACGCCTCTGCTCCTGGTGGCCCCGGGACGTTGGGGCAGCGCGGTGAGTGAGGCCAGTGGTCCTGAGCTGGGAATACCTGCTGGGGGAAGACAGACTCTGACACCGCCATCTTGCCCATGAGGCTGCCTGGTCCCCTCGCCTAGCCATAACCCTCCCGGGATGGAGTGCCAGCTACTGGTCAGTCTGCTGACTTGCCTCCTTCGGCCCTGGGGCCCGTATTCTGTGCCTGGGTCCCTGCAAAGCGGGATCGGATCGGAGAGAATCAGCGTGGCTCTGGTGAGTCTCTATCCTCCATGGGCCTGTGAGTGTCTCCTACTAGTGGGGACCCCCCTGTTTACCCCATCTTGTCTCGCCTGACGTTCTATCTCTGCCCTCCTGGATAGCAAGGTTCGGTGCTGGTCCCACTAGCACTGTAGTGGACTCTGTGCTTTCCTTCAACCTGCTGTGGGTGTGATCCTTCTCCCCCCCCCTTTCTTATCTAGACTGTGCTACCCTGATCTGGACTCCCCTTCTCATGGGCTCTAAGAACAAGGCCAGAAAATCCTGCGTGCCTGCACATCCATCACCTTCCCCAGCATCACTTCCTAAGGCCTTGCTGGTGGGTAAACTCCAGGCTTTGCTAAATGAACTATCCATGGAGCCCGGACCATCCTCTGGGGGTCCCAATCCCCCCCCCCCTGCCCCAGGACAGCACTGCAGTTATCCTCACTGCCATCGAGCAAAATCGATCACCTGGCTGAGAAGTGCACCCTTATAAGAAATGACCTGGACAAAATCAGGGGCAGGCTGTTAGAATCAGAAGCCAGGATCTCTGCCACCGAGGATCTCACGGCCTCTCACACGAGCATTATTGCGGAGTTACAACACACTGTCCAACTGCTGGTCTCCAAATCAGACGATGCCGAAAACAGAGCCAGATGGAACAACGTCTGGGTGCTGGGCCTCCCTGAGGGGGAGGAGGGGGACCACCCTACAATTTTTGCCGAAAACTTCTTCAAAAATCTCCTGGGCCTTATGGATCTTCTTCCAACATATGTGGTTGAACGCGCCCACCGGGTGCCCACGGCCCAAGCCATCCCTGGTGCTAAGCCAAGACCCTTTCTGGTCCGTTTCCTTAATTTTATGGACCGGGACAAAATCCTTTCTGAAGCACGTAAACACCCTACTCTCACTTATGGCAGCTCCTCTATTATTCTCTTCCCGGATTTCTTGGCGGAACTACATCGCAAGAGGAAGACGTTTAACGAGGTCTGCAGGTGCCTACGGGAGAAAGGCATCAAATCCAGCATGCTATACCCCACCCGCCTCAGAGTCCCACACAATGGGTCGGTACATTTTTTTGATACCCCATCCGACGCGGATGACTGGTTGAACACCCTGAAATAATTCCCGCCTTGACACTGACATTCTATTCCCCCCGGTGTGAGCCGGCGTTCTCAGGTCCAACTTTGCCTTTATCCTATGTTACCCATCCCTTTCTAACGGGGCTGCTTAGTGGACTAGAACTCTAAGTTACGCCTGGTCTCCCCCTCGCAGTTGAAGGATATTCATTCCAGTTGTTCCCCTTTTGTCATCTTCCAAGAAGTAACCTTGGTCTTCGGAGTGGATCAGCACTCTGGAGGTCCTATACCGGAATAGCTGAAGACTCTTCTTCATATTGGTTTGCATTGTTGTTTTGGGACTGAAAACTGCTAGCCTAGTTATGTTGGGGGTTTGGCTAGTTAGTAGGGGTTTTGCAATTATGTTCCTATCAATTTTGTATTGACAGTGTTCTCATGACTCTCTACACAAAGGGTTCTAGGGTAAGCTTGCCATGCTATAACCTGTCTCTACTCAGTGGGGCCTTCAAGTAATCTCAATTTCTCAGTTCACATGTATGTTGAATTTTATTTATGGCTTTTACTGGGGTTAAGCTAGTCTCATAGAACGTGCGGGGCCTCAATGATAAATTTAAACGATCTTTAGTATTTAAATACTTAACCTCCCACAAGCCTCACATACTTTTTTTGCAGGGGACTCATCTAACGGGCTCCCGAATCCTGGCCCTGCGTAAGCCTTTGGGTGCGGCAGGCCTTCCATGCCACATACTACTCCTACTCTAGGGGGGTTTTGATTCTCATTAATCCCTCCCTTGCAAAGTCCTTAAAATTGTCACAGATCCTGGTGGGAGATTTATTATTCTTTTGATTGAAATATACTCCTTAACATGGGCTCTTGTAAATGTATATCTGCCTCCCCCAATGGATCATGGATTATTGTATACGATTTCTCAGAAACTGGCCCCCCTTCTAGCCTCCCATGTTATTGATGGAGACTTTAATGCAGTCCTAGACACAGCCCTAGATTCCTCTAATCCTAACTGCATGACATCTGTGGAGCTGAGGGGATGGGTGGATACCTTTTGGTCTTAAGGAGCTGTGGCGGTGGAGGCATGCTGACACCAAGGCGTTCTCATGTATGTCATCCACTTATAAATCTGGTTCCAGGATAAACCTGGCTTTTGGTAATACTCAGGTTTTAGTTAAACTTTCTGGGGCCTTCCTGCAGGACTCTCGAACCACTCACCCCTGGAGTTAAGTCTTCAGGTGGGAGAGCGTAGAGACTCCAGAGCTTGGAGACTAGCACCTAGATGGATTCAGGATGAGAAGGTGTCTGAAATAATGAATCCACAAGTTGATCTCTACTGGTCGGTTAATGAAGACACCTCCTCGCCAGAGATGGTTTGGCATGCCTTTAAGGATACAATTAGGGGATGCTATATTGCAGCTATTAAAGCTGTGTTGTCTGATCATAATGTTACCACAGTTCAGCTAGAGTCGCAGGAGGCTGATGCCTCTGCGGCCTTCGCTGAACACCCTTCCCCTGATAGGTTCCTACAGCTGGCCCAGGCTAGATGGGAGCTGACCTTACATTTTACCTCTCTTACTCACTCTAATGCTAAAGTGCTGGCGGGCAGATTGTTTGAGTCCAGGGACAAGAATGGCCGCCTTCTGGCCAACTTGGTGGCGGAGCCCCAATACCAAACGGTGGTCTCTGAGCTGCTGTCTAGGGATGGTGCCATCCTGCAAGAGTTTGGAGCTTTCTTTGGGGAGCTCTACCGGCAACCGCGGGGTCTCCCCTCCATTGATATTTTATCTAAGCTGCAGGGATTATCCCTGCTGGGGTTGTCGGAGGGGAAGGTGGAGATGCTGGATGCACCTATCTCCACCCATGAGGTGGAATTGGCCCTTGCCTCTCTCCCCCCTCGAAGTCTCCCGGTCCAGATGGGCTCCCTGGAGACCAGTATCGGCAGTATGTGGCAAAGTTAACCCCTAGACTGCAAAGGTTATATGCCCACGCCTTTGAATCGGGATCCTTGCCTCCTTCAATGTACAATGCACATATTGTCCTGCTCCCTAAGCCTGGCAAGGGCCCAAAATACTGCGCCTCCAATCGTCCCATCTCTCTGCTTAACTGTGACCTTAAAATTTTGGCTAAGATCCTGGCTAACAGACTGGTGGGGGTGCTGCCCGACTTGATAGACATAGATCAAACGGGCTTTATGCCAGGCAAATTCACCGATATTAACTTGAGACGTGTCTTCACACACCTACAGCTCCCCCCCCTCCTAGTCGTGTGTGTTAGTCGCCTTTGATATAGAGAAGGCGTTTGATATGGTGACATGGCAATTTATGCAAGCAGCCTTGAAAGCCTTTGGTTTCGGCCCTTCCTTCTGTAAATGGATAAATATACTATATAAGTCTCCAATGGCGCAGATTAATTAGGCGGTCGCCTTTCTGCTCCCTTCTCGGTAGAGAGGGGTACCAGACAGGGATGCCCCCTGTCCCCGTTCCTGTTCGCCCTGGCCTTTAGCCGTGACCCTGCGGCGTTCGGAGGTGGTGGCGGGTATTAAGGTGGGCTCCATTACTGAAAAAGTGGCTTTATATGCAGACAACCTCTTATTGTTTCTCAGCGACCCCAGCCCTCGCTGGTGGTGGCGCTGCAGATTATCTCTGATTTCTCTGCACAGTCATGGTTGAGAGTGAATTGGAGTAAGTCTCAAATCATGCCCATAGACCAGCAGGCTCTGGGACAGACGGCAGCCTCGGTCCCCCTTCAATGGGCATCTTCCATTCGTTATCTAGGAATTACCGTCTCTCCCAGAATCTCAGACTTTATCTCATTAAATCTTCTTCCCTTGCTCACACAACTTAAACTGCGACTCAAGGCATGGGACAATCTTCCTCTCTCTCTTATAGGGAGAATCAATTTAATAAAGATGAAGATTCTCCCAGTTTTTTTGTACGCCCTGAGATATGCCCCAGTATGGATCCCAAAGTCCTTTTTTCGCCAATTTGACGCAATTATTTTTCCTTTTTTGTGGAGGGCCAAACCTCCCAGATTAAGCAAAGCCATTCTTAAACGTTCTTGGTTGGAGGGGGGCCTGGCATGCCCTGATCTCCAAAACTATTTATTTGCGGCTCTGCTTAACCACGCCCACAACTGGGCAATTTCGGATGACTCCAAGGCGGCTATGGTTTTGGAGGCGGCGCTTATGGGGTCCTACGAGGCTCTGAGAAACAGTTTGTATAGGGGAGTCAATTCTCTCTCACGGTATCTGAGGGCAGTGATAAGGGCTTGGCAGCTTCTAGTATGTAAGAAACACTCCAACCCCCATACGTGCTCTCTGGAGGTTCCCTTTTGGCTCAATCCACAACTCCCGGAATTCTTAACAGTCCCAGACCCAGGTTTCTGGGCAGTGAGGGGGGTCAAGCGGCTAGACCATCTGTTAGTGGCTGGCCGCTTCCCGTCCTTCAACTCCTCTAAAGAACTATTTGGGCTTGCAAACCAGCATTTCTTTAAATCCGTCATGCTTTCAACTCGCAGTTTGGTCCTCGTCCTCCGTCACTACTCCGATCAAATTTAGAAGCCGCTCTCCAGGATGTCACTCTGGGAAAACCTACATCCTCAATTTATAAAGTCCTTCAACCTTCGGTCCACTTTGGCTTGGAGAATCTATTTAATAAATGGAAGAGCGTGTGCCCTGGGCTGGAGGCGGAGGACTGGGAAGATATGTAGGAATACCCCTGCACACAACTGGTCTCAGTCAGGGATCGTCTGATTCAATTCAAGGTACTTCATTGTGTGTATATGACACAGCATAAGCTTTCTAAAATTTACCCTAATTCACCAATGGCTTGCTGGAAGTGTGGGAGTGTTGGGGCGGATTTCGTTCATATGTTCTGGACATGCCCCGATGTCCAGAGGTTCTGGGACGGAGTTACTGCCTATATTAAATCCCTCACTACGATTCCCATCCCTTTGAAGACGGAGGTCTGCTTGTTGGGCTTGCTGGGCAATTTGGCTCATCGCCGGGCAACCAGAACAATTATTGGATTGCTTCTCTTCTACGCCAGGAAGGCCATACTCCTGCATTGGAGGCAGGCTTTGGCTCCCTCCCTTATCTCCTGGAAATCTTTGGTCAACTCCATAGTTCCTTTGTACAAAGCCACCTATGCTGCTAGGGGGTGCCCATGCAAGTTTGAAAAAGTTTGGCATATCTGGTTGGAATCAGAATCATCTAATGCATCCCAGTGAATCTTTTTGGTATAGTTAGAGTGGTCCAGTGGTGTAGGAGATAGTTGCTTATCAGGTCATGCTCCTCCTTGGCCCCTACTAGTGATTGTGTCATGGTTCAGCATGAAGCTTTTAAGTTGCTCTCATCTTGTTATAATGCCCTGTGACTCCAGGTGTTGGGAGGTCGTGAGCACTTGCAGTTAATTAGCCTCTTTAGGCTTTTATGTTCCAAGTAGTTTGTGGTTTCGTAAGCCTGGGTATGCCCGAAAGGCTTTGTTTTGTAAAGGAATTGATCAAAAACCTTTAAACAGAATTTTCAAAAAAAAATGTTTTTCTATTGATACATGTCCCCTAGAGCAGGACCCATATTACACTTTATTAGGGCAATGAACTTGCATTGCAGGTTTAAATGGAGGCATTTGAAAGTTGCAGGTTTGAACCGGATTGACGGCCGTATGTGATCTGAGAGGCATGTTTCCAGGCAAATAGAGCTCTGTTCTGTTTGCATTTCCTCCCAGTTTGTGAGAGTTGAAGTCTTAATTGCCTGTAATTGGGAGGTATTTTAAGGCACTGCTGGAATAGATTTGGGAGCTCTAAGAAATTTCCCCTAGGGGGGTTGTAAAATTGGAGAGAGGGGTGGTAATATTAGGGATGAGGGTGGTAAAATTAGAGATAGGGGGTGGTAATATTAGGGATGAGGGTGGTAAAATTAGAGATAGGGGGTTGTAATATTAGGGATGAGGGTGGTAAAATTAGAGATAGGGGTGGTAATGTTTTTATGGCAATGACCTGGCAAACATGCATTTTAATAGGGGAATTTGGAAAATACAGGTTCGAACCCAGTTGACGGCCAGTATCCGGCACATGTGATCTGAGAGGCATCTTCCCAGGCAAATAGAGCTCTGTTCTGTGTAGATTTCCTCCCAGTTTGTGAAAGTTGAAGTCTTAATTGCCTTCAATTGGAAGGTATTTTAAGGCACTGCTGGAGTAGATTTAGGAGTTATAGTAAATCAGGCCCTTTGTCATACCCTATTTGCGCAGCAGTCTTACAAACGCAATTATTTTTTTAAAAAATATACTTTTTTGAATTAACCACTTCAGCCCCGGATGGATTTCACACTTTAGGATCAGAGCACTTTTTGTGATTCGGCACTGCGTCGCTTTAACTGACAATTGCACAGTCGTGCGACATTGTACCCAAACAAAATTTGCGTCCTTTTTTTCCCACAAATAGAGCTTTCTTTTGGTGGTATTTGATCACCTCTGCGTCATTTCTGATCGCCGCTATAAACAGAAGAGCGACAATTTTGCCAAAAACCCCAAATTTCTTACTTTTTGCTAAAATACAAATCCAAAAAAAAATATAAAAAAACATTTTTTTCCATTGGTTTTGGCTGATTTATATTCTTCCTCATATTTTTGGTAAAAAACCCTGCATTCGGCGTTTATTGATTGGTTTGCGCAAAAGTTGCCGCTTTTATGGACGATGAGAATTAATTTCTGGGGTTTTTATTTATTTATTTATTTATTTATTTTTTACTAGTAATGGCGGCGATCTGCGATTTTTAGCAGTACTGCAATATTGCAGCAGACATGTCGTACCATTTTGACACTTTTTTTGGGACCATTGACATTTATACAGCGATCAGTGCTATAAAAATGCACTGATTACTGTGTAAATGCCATTGGCAGTGAAGGGGTTAACCTGCAGGGGGCGCTCTAAGGGTTAACTATGTTCCCTGGGTGTGTTCTAACTGTGTGTGGGCTGCCCTGGCTGGGCAAAGGGGATGATCACGGCTTCTATATACATATTCCCCCTCTATGAGAACGGAGATCCGTGTTTACTTACACGGACCTCTGTTCTCTCACTGCGGGGGGGGCCATCGCGGATACAGTGAGCGTGCCCCCTGGTGGCGCACGCTCACAGCACTAGTTATCGCAGTCGCCGCCGCATGACGGCGGTTTGCGATAACGAGCCACTCTGTCGCCGTCAGACTGTGGTCGGCAAGTGGTTAAAAAATAAAACAGTAAAGTTAGCCCAATTTTTTCTATATTGTAAAAGATAGTGTTACGCCGAGTAAATTAATATCCAACATGTCATGCTTCAAAATTGCGCCCGCTTGTGGAATGGCGACAAACTTTGGCACTTAAAAATCTCCATTGGTGACGCTTAAAAATATCTACAGATTAACAGTTTGAGTTACAGAGGAGGTGCTAGAATTATTGCTCTCCCTCTAACGATCGCAGCAATACCTCACATGTGGTATGAACACCGTTTACATATGTGGGGGCGACTTACGTATGCTTCTGCACGCGAGCACGGAGGGACAGGGTGCTTTCATTTTTTTTTCTTATTTATTTTACTTTTTAATTTTTATTTTTACACTGTCCCTTTAAAAAAAAAAATGGATCACTTTTATTCCTATTACAAGGAATGTAAACATCCCTATAGAAAAAAGCATGACAGGGCCTCTTTAATGTGAGATTTGGGGTCAAAAAGATGTCAGATCTTACATTTACACTTAAAAGCAATAAAAAATAAATAAAAAAATTGTCCCTTTAAGGCCGGAGGGGCCATTATGCACTAACTCAACTTCCTGTCCATCAGGCCAAAGGAACGGATCATCACCGCCGCTTCCAATGGATCCGGTAAGTAGCGGAGATGTCTGGGACATGGGCCCAAAGAAGTGATCTTGAGGCACAAAAGACCACTTTTATGTTAAAGCAGACCGACCGTCGTGAATAAAAATACTGGGGTTATGGCAGCTATCTGATGCCATAACGACAGTATTTAATGTCAAAGTAGCGACGTATATTCACGGTGGGCGGTCTGGAAGTGGTTAACAGAAGAGAAAAAGTAGCACAGGAAGCATTTTTAAAGTCGCTGCGACATGAATCGCAGCAATTTCAATGGTTCTATTGCCGGAAATGGGGTGGCATTGGGAAGGAGGTCTTACTGTTAGCTGAGGAGTCTTTGGTCAGCTTGTTAAAACTGAACTCCAATCAAACACTTACCTACACAGTTTAAGTATACTGTATATATGGGATCTGTCCTATCTATCATTACCTGCCCTCTAGCCCTGAGATTTATATAGGCTTACCACCCAGCATAACCAACCTGGTGACCTGACATTTCACTGCTACAATTAGGCAACATGGCTTGGTCACCTCCTTGCCCCAGCCTGTAATTTGACAATGAAGGAGCAGCAATACACAGATGAGGTCATTTCTCTGCTCTCCTCCAGACAGATGTGAGTTCAGGACACATGGTTGACTCCTAGTGTGAGTGTTACTGTACAGGGGATAACAAGTCAAATTCAGGTGTATTTAGCTACATTTAAATACACATTAAATATATTTTAATAAATACTTAACTGCATCCATTAGTGTTTTAATATCTTAAATATATTTTTTTCATTTTCAGTAATATTTCAGTATAAAGCCTTGGCTTACTTCTGAGATATGGAAAGATACTTATTTGTACCTCCATCAGTAAAAAAGCCATCTATCTAAAAGCTCAAGCTCCTTTCTACTAAACATACCTTTACTCCCTTGGAGTGGAGGCATTGTGCTAGACTTAAAAAGCGACGTACCAAGACCAACTACTCCCAGTACTCACTGAAAGTGCCGATGTTACATTGTCCACAGTGACTCCTCTTTATGGAGTCTAGATGAATTCTAGGCTTGTGTACAATTCTCTTGTTTGGGGGGTCTATAGATAACGTTTTTGTGACTGTCATTGGCTTTTCCATCTGATATGTTCATAGGTTTTTGATTGGATTGTGTCTCCTTTCTGTCGATGATGTAGGAGGCTGTGAGCATGAAAAGTCCAGATGAGGACACAGCAATACAAGTGAAGTAGAAAACTAAACTATATTTTCCAGTGAGGTCCACAAGGAAACCTGCGGAAATAGAAGTGGACACATTAACAAAAATCCAAAACAGCAATGTAACCAACAGAACTTAGGCAGAAAAAATAGTTCAGCCTAGAACATATAACATATGCAGTCCATGGCTACCTGGTACTGATAGCCGATTTATAGTGGAAGACAAAAAGGGTGGGATTTAAAGGAGATCTATAACAATGCAAACAATAGTTATCATTGACAATCCAATATAAGCTTAATTGAAAAATGTACTTTCAGGTTGTAAGTTCTGCCTGTCTGCTGGCCATCTCTTTCCACAACTTCCAGGATTCCCTGCATGCTTTGCAGCTTCTCCTCTATTGTTTACTTTCAATTTCTAAGGAGTACATATCCCATGGTACCTTGCTACCTGCAAGCAGTGATTCCTGTACTGACCCTGCCACCTGAAACTGCTCCACTGAATCTGAGCCCTGCACTCTGTGCGTGGCACACCCCTAAAAGTGTAGGTACAAGTACTGTGGCATATGTGTGCTGTGTAAGATATCCGTGTAAATATCTTGACAGCTTCACTATGTCTGAATACAAGACAAATAACCAAAAATCAAGAAAAGGGTGCACTATCACTTTATTGGTACACAATCCAGTGTATCGTTAAACATCCCAGCCTGTGCATGATAAAACAAACTTGTTTTAAGCATATAAGGAGACCTATATAACAATTAAAGAAATAAAATTTAGGGCCCCCACACACACACATACAAAAATGCATTTGTTGGAGCATCTACGTATTAAAACAGCGCTTGTCCCACACCAGAGTGAGTGCAATAATTTTAGCACCAGTGCTCCTGTGTAACTCTAAACTCATGACCTGTAGGGGTTTTTAAAGCATTGCAGACGCATGCAATTTTAGGGTTTGACATGGGTATCTATTTACTCGGCACAAATGAACTGTAATGTATTTTCTACTGAATTATTGCCTTTCGTAAACAGTTGTGCTAATGTTGTGTAACATGAAAAATTAGAACTACCAACATTTTATTCTCTATTCCCTTTCATTCCTAAGCCTTTTTCGTACAGTTGTTGCTTACAAGTTAAAATCTGTATTTTTTTGTATAATGTGAAAGATGATGTTACACCAAGTAAATAGATACCTAACATGTAGTGTTGAGCGAACCCGGACTGTAACGTTCGGGTCCGTACCGAACTTTCGGGTGTCCGGGACCCGGACCCGAACACGGACATTTCAAAAAACGTTCGGGTTCTGGTAGTTGATCACGCATGTTGAATAGCTGAAGGGCAGCCAATCAACAAGCGTTTCACTGGTTTGCCCTTAGAAGCCATCACAGCCATGCCTACTAATGGCATGGCTGTGATTGGCCAGTGCATCATGTGACCCAGCCTCTTTATAAGCTGGAGTCACAGTGCTGCATGTCACATGCTCTTAGTTAGGTAGGGAGAGGAAGCTGTCGGCGTTTTTGTGAGGGAGAGATTGCAGACATTTTAACATCTGATCCTGCATCCTGAGATTACTACTGCTGTTGCTCTGAGGGACAGATTTCAGAAATTTGAGATTTCACATACTGCTGCTTTGAGTGACACATTGCAGATCAAACCCTGCCTAACACAACGATCGTTACGATGGTACACAACGATCAGATTGTGGGGTCGTACACAACGATCAGATTGTGGGGTCGTACACAACGATCAGATTGTTGGGATCGTACACAACGATCAGATTGTGGGAGTAATTTGAGATTTCACATACTACTGCTTTGAGCGATCTGACTGCACTAGAGGCTTCTGCTTAGAGGGACAGATTATTGTTCAAAAATCATCTCCTAGTTCTAAAGGGAGAGGTTCCTGCTGCAGCTGTAAGTGACACATTATTGTTCAAAAATCATCTCCTAGTTTATTTGATTTTAATTTATTTTCCCTATCCCCATTTTTTTGTAGGCACTTGCCCTACTCTTACTCCCATTTTACTTCCTTTTGCAGCCCTCTAGCACTTGCCAGGACTTTGTTACAGCCATTTTTGTGCCTAAAAGTTCGGGTCCCCATTGACTTCAATGGGGTTCGGGGTTCGGGCAACGTTCGGTGCCGAACCCGGACTTTTTTCCAAAGTTCGTTTGGACCCTCCAAACCCGAACGTCCAGGTGTTCGCTCAAATCTACTAACATGTCATGCTTTAAAATAGCGCACACTCGTGGAATGGTGACAAAGTATAGTGCTTAAAGATCTCCATAGGCAATGGTTTAACCACTTAAGGACCGGAAGGATTTCCAGCTTTAGGTCCGGAGCCCTTTTTGCGATTCGGCACTGCGTCGCTTTAACTGACAATTGCGCGGTCGTGCGATGTTGTACCCAAACGAAATTTGCGTCCTTTTTTTCCCACAAATAGAGCTTTCTTTTGGTGGTATTTGATCCCCTCTGCGTCATTTCTGATCGCCGCTATAAACAAAAGAAGAGCGACAATTTTGCAAAAAAACCCAAATTTCTTACTTTTTGCTAAAATACAAATCCAAAAAAAAAATATAAAAAAACATTTTTTTTCACCGTTTTTGGCCGATTTATATTCTTCCTCATATTTGCGATAAAAAAATCGCAATCGGCGTTTATTGATTGGTTTGCGCAAAAGTGGTCGCGTTTACGGATGATAATTCATTTTTGGGGTTTTTTTTTTTTTTTTATTTTTTACTAATAATGGCGGCGATCTGCCATTTTTAGCGGTACTGC
>BLSH010433672.1:219711-234922 GCA_018402905.1 Glandirana rugosa | reverse complement strand
CAACATGGCCCACTACGGACGGTAAAAAATCTCGGTCACCAACCGAAAGAACTCGATTTTTTTACTAACCGAAAATAGGGTTCGTCGCCTTCCTCTGAGGCGGGAGGGCGGAGGAAGGATACTGTGTCCTGTGATGCTGAGCTGTGTACTCCTGACACAATATGTGGAATACAGGGGACGGAGTGGGTGGATTCTATAAGGGGCAGGGCTTATTAGAAGTAGGAGGGGTACAAAGGAAGGGCGGGGCCTGGCGCCCCCCCCATCCAAAAATTTCACCAGCCGCCACTGATCTGGGGTCTATAAGACCCTAAATCCCTCCTTTGCACTTAAAAGTATTCAAAACGCCAGGTTTGACATTGCTTCCGAGTTACCAGATTCGAGACCCAATCAAAGCCGATTCTGGCTTTGTTTGGGTCTCTGGCCAGCCAGCAGATGTGTCGGCTGGTCGCTCGGTCCTCCCGGGAAGACAGGAGAGCCCGGGAGAGACTCGGAAGGAGGCGGGAGGGCGGAGTCTCCTTCCGCTGCTTGGGATAAAAGCCAATCATTTTTTTAGCTCAAGAAAGCCAACCACTGGCTCTAAAAAATGGCAGGCATCACCCGGTACAACCCCTTCAAGCCGAGGCTGCATATTTACGTATGGTCAGTATGAAGGGGTAATTTTCAGGCCTAAAATTATTTTTAAAATATGTAAAAAAAAAAAAAAAATGTAAACATTTAAAAAATGGCTCCAGGACTGCCATTGTGGACAGGACGGTGGAAGGGTGGTGGGGGGATGGTAGGGGAATGGGGTGGCAGCAATTGCATCTTCGCCCAAGTGGACAAAAATGCTTGTACCAACCCAGTTTCCCCGAAAGCCGAAAATTGGTCTGGGCAGGGGGGGGGGGTTTAAGTGCCCAGTAAGCAAGTGGTTAATAGTAAATAAGTGTTTTGGGCTAACTAATCTTCAAGGACAAGGTTATACTGTGCTTGGTCTACATTTCCTAGAAACAAATAAAAAAATGAAAAAGATCTATTTATTATATCCTGTATATTCCCCATACTTAACTACATGATTCTATTACTAAAACAACTCTTTCTTTCAACACCTACCTGCTAATGGTGGTCCGACCAAGAGTGTAACACTTTCAAGAATGGTAAAAAGTCCAAAAGCTCCAGGGAATCTCTTCATTCCTACTATTTCCATCAATACATGGAAAACCAGCGCTCCAATTACACTCATAGAGACACCATACAAGCCACAATATACCAGAAGTGCAGAAAAGGATGCGGAGGCGGCACAAACCAGGTTACTGAGTCCATTCAAAATTACGGCACAACTAAAAAGGTAAATGAGTTTTCCGGAGAATATCTTGTGCTGTGATACGATTCCAGCCATTGGGCGTGCAAAAATATTGATAAAACCAATAAGAGAGAGCAACAGTGCAGCAGTGGTTTCCTCTATGCCATTGCTGGTTGCATATGGTACCAGGTAGAAAAGTGGCAAAACAAAGCCTAGAACCATCCATGTGACACCTATTGTGTAAATCTGGTATTGCCTGTGTCTAAGCAGTAGGTCAAAAGCCATATATCTCTGTATTCCTTTCCTCTGTTCCAATTCTGCTACATCACCAGATGTTCCATTGTGCATTGAAGAAGATGTGTCTTTTCCAGAGGCAGCTGGTGGAGATTTCACTGGCCTCATCACGGCTCCACATACACAACAGTTAAGCAATATACCACCAAATATCATAAAGGAACCTCTCCAACCCATTGTCTCTAGGAGGTACTGGGAAACCAACGGCCAAAGAGCCATGCCTACTGAGGCTCCTGTGGAGGCAAGAGCATTAGCCAAAGTCCGTCGCTTGATAAAGTAGTAGCCGAGCACTGTGACTGATGCTTGGAAGCTGAGAGACAGCCCTAAACCTAAAAGTAAAATAAAAATTAGGCAACTCATTATGTACAGCCAGGCAATACCATGCAGACATAACCTACACTATATGGCCAAATGGTAGTGGAAACCTGTCCATTACCCCTATATACATATATATTTAGGCATATATTTGGACATCCTGTTTAAAAGCCAGAAGCATTCATATGCAGCCCACTCAAGAACTCTGTTTCAACTAGCAAACATGCCTGCTGAGCTCTGCAGCCTCACAGTGATCCTATGGAGGTCTATATGGGTCTATGACGAGCAGGCCCAGACTGGGACAAAAAAAAGGCAAGGGTATTTTAGACTGAGCAGCCAGTTTTCCCAGGGACCCGGGGGGGGGGGGGGGGGGTTGTCAGTAGGCATTCATAGGGTGGCTAGTGTCGGTCCTCCACACTGTAATGTGCAGGAGACACTGTGATATAAAGGGGAATGATTACAGTGCCCCTTTACAATGCAGTCCCCTTTATATTACAGTGCTCCTGCAATCATGCCCTCCTTTTCTCTGCACTCACAGTGCCCCCTTTAGTCTCTGCTCACTGTGCAGATCTCCAGCTCCTCCCACCCCCTGCTCCCTTACATCGGAGTCTGCACAGACCCCCCTTACATCGGAGTCTGCACAGACCCCCCTTACATCAGAGTCTGCACAGACCCCCCTTACATCAGAGTCTGCACAGACCCCCCTTACATCAGAGTCTGCACAGACCCCCCCTTACATCAGAGTCTGCACAGACCCCCCCTTACATCAGAGTCTGCACAGACCCCCCCTTACATCAGGGTCTGCACAGACCCCCCCTTACATCAGAGTCTGCACAGACCCCCCCTTACATCACAGTCTGCACAGACCCCCCGGTTACATCAGAGTCTGCACAGACCCCCCTTACATCAGTATCTGCACATACCCATCTTGCATCAGAGTTCGCACAGCCCCCCTTAGAGTCTGCAGAATTTCCACTTACTGTAAGGAGGAGCTCTGTGGACTCTAATGTAAAGGGGAACCTTACTTGAGGGTGGATCTGATATAAAGTGGTGTTCTGAGAACGCTGATTTAAGGGGGAATGCTGTGGACTCTGGTCTAAAGGGGAATTCTGATGTAAGGGGGTCTCTGCTCACCAAAAGCCCCTTTTGCATCAGAGTCCACAGAGCACCCCTTAAATTCCTTTTATACACTGGGAGGCAGGAGAAAGGGTAAGCTTAGTCACCCCAGGTTGGAGGATCAGGCACAGGCTGTCAGCAGCTTTTCTCTTCTGGGTTCAATCTTCCCACCCACAAATCCCCAGGGAGTGTGGGCGAGGCAGACAACGGAGTAGAGAGGCGGGAGGAGGAGCAGTCAGTCTGAGCAGGGAGCGGAACTGTCAGTGTCGGCTCTGAAGCTGAGCTGTGTGTGAGAGAGAGATACAGCTCAGCCCATGCAGCCGTTCATGGGCGGCCCCGGGCCACAGGGTAAATGCCCAGTCTGCCCTATGGCCAGTCCAGGCCTGATGACAAGCCTTCATCCACTTTTATCTAGTGAGTGTATTTTTATTGTTTTTTATCCTTTTTATTTATTAAATTGCTACACCTAGATGAATTGCCCCCTTGTGTTTGTTTTTTAAGATATCAAATCAAGCATGGACATAAACAATTGGTGACCCATTCATCGGCAGGCTTCTACAAGGGCTATGCTTGTGTTCCTGGTATTTAAAGATTTGAGACTTTTCAAGAAAGGTATAAAGACTAAGCATCTCCTTACCTCCAACAATCCCTGCGCTCAGGTACAAGTGTATTATGTTCTGAGAGAAGGAGCTGGCAACCAATCCAATTCCACAAAGGAGGCCACCAACCATGACTGTTATCCTGCAGCCAACCCTTTCCACCATTATGCTGCATAATGGACCTGTAGATGAGAAATATTAGAAAGAATGAATTAGATCACAAAATAACATTTCCCAGCCACTGGTACATTCCGATCACAATCTCTTGAACATTTAATTTCCATTTATTTTGTTATACTCAAAATATTACAATGCAGTATTTTGATATATGCACTGTATAAGCAAAGGGAATTCTGTGAACTGCTCCAGAGCTTTCCTTGAAGGTAACATATCTCAAATGATTTTCTATGTCAGGAATATGCAATTAGCGGACCTCCAGATGTTGCAGAACTACAAATCCCATGAGGCATAGCAAGACTCTGACAGCCACAAGCATGACACCCAGAGGCAGAGGCATGATGGGACCTGTCGTTTTGCAACAGCTGGAGGTCCGCTAATTGCATATCCCTGTTCTATGTAATATATTGAAGACTTGCACATCTCTTATGGAATTCAAAAATAAAGTGAAACTCCAGGACTTTCTTCCTTAAAAGTGCTGCCTTGCATCTGTACAAATTAAAAAAAAAACAACTTTTGTTGCAATACTTACGTTAAACCTAGGTTTCCTCTATTGCAGCTTGAAAGTCGTGCGATTTTGCCACGATTTTGATGCGACTTGAAGCAATGGTTGTGTATTCTTGAGGTCTCTGGACCTCAACTCTCATCAAATTGGGACCAAAGTAGTGCAGGGACTACTTTGAAGTCACTGTGACTTGAAGTCGCACAGATATGAACGGTACTCATTGGAAATCATGGGGTACCACTTGTCATGCGACTTTGCTGTCCCAAGTTGCATGACAAGTCGCACTATTGGAAATGTAACCTTAATCAAGACCAGCCTAAGGACTGCAGGAAAAAAGATGCACATAGGGGGAGATTTACTAAAACTGGTGCACACAGAATCTGTTGTAACTGTGCATAGTAACCAATCAGCTTCTAGGTTTTAGGGTTTAGGTATCTAGGGAAAGCTGTGGAGTGATAGCATTGTGCACTCTTGAGCAATAGAGAGAGTAGCCTAAAGCCCTGTACACACGGGCCTAATGTTGGGTGGCATCGGCCAGCTCCTGTTGAAAGGGCATGACCAAAATCCGCCAAAAAAGCTGCCCTGGGGGTGTGTTTTAGGAAAACCACAGGTACAGCAGCCCATTCAAATTAATGGGCTTCTGTACCTACATAAACACAGCATACACCAAACACATACATGTGTGAACCTAGACTCATAAAGAAATATACTGTACACAGCTGAGGCTGTTAGTCACCTGCTGTGTACTGGGGGGGTGTCACCTGGGAGGCTGTTTTGTCGAAATAGAATATTATCAGCAAGTCAGCCAGATCAAAGAGAAATGACACACTTGTTCAATTAAACTTTCACAATAAAACCTGGAAGCTGGTTTCTATGCAGAGCTGCGCAAGATTTTTCATGCTCCAGTTTTAGTAAATCAACCTACAGTGCTTTGGATTCAGATTACGGTAGTACACATTATAGAAGGATATACATTTTTCATGTTATAGTTTGAACATTGAACATCTGAACTTGAACATTTTGTAACTACTTTCCACACCCGCTATAGTCGAGGCTTCCAGTGGCGGGAGGGCGCCCATAGATGCCGTCACGTGAACGCGCTGTTCATGCGCCCCCCTGCGGCATGCTCTGTGATTGTCGAGTCCTTTGGACTAGGGTTGATCACAGATCGGGGTAAAGGGCCAATCACAGCGGCCCTTTTTACCATGTGATCAGCTGTCAGCCAATGACAGCTGATCACGGAAGTAAACAGAAGCCGGTTATCGTTTTTTTTTCCTCCTCATGCTGACAGCTGGGAAACGGCTTTTGTTACAGGGACATCAGTCCCAACATTACTCATCAGTGCTGCTAATCAGTGCCCACCAGTGCTGCTAATCAGTGCCCACCAGTGCCACCTATCAGTGCCCATCAGTGCCACCTATCAGTGCCACCTATTAATGCCCATCAGTGCTGCCAATCAGTGCCCACCATCATCAGTGCTGCCTATCAGTGCTGCCAATCAGTGCCCACCAGTGCCTCATCATTAGTGCCGCCCATCAATGCAACCTATCAGTACAGCCTCATCAGTGCCTCCTTATCAGTGCCCACCAGTGCCCCCTCATGAGTTCCCATCAGTGCCACCTCTCAGTGCCCATTAGTGCCACCTCATCAGTGCCTATCAGTGGCCATCAGTGCAGTCTCATCAGCGCACATCATTTAAGGACAAAAGTTACCTGTTTGCAAAATTTTTATAACAAACAATGAAAAATGTTTGTTTTTTTAAAAACATTTTGGTCTTTTTTGTTTTTTTAGAAAAAAATAAACCCCATGGTGATTAAATGCTACCAAAAGAAAGCTCTATTTGTGTGGAAAAAAATGATAAAAAATACAGTTTTGCATGACCGGGCAATTGCCATTCAAAGTGTGACAGTACTGAAAGCTGAAAACTTGAGCCCGGTCCAATCCAGCAATGTGCAGAAGAGCAGGCGGCTCTCGCCGTGGTCTCCCTCCTCATTGGGCAGATTGATAGCAGCGGGAGCCATTGGTTTCCACTCCTGTCAATCAACTCCAGTGACGAGGGAGGGGGGTGGGACCAAGTCCAGCTGTCTGTGTCAATAGATGCAGCAGGGGGGCATGGGATCGAGCCCGCTTGGGTACCTTCATGGGAATTGGTTTCCTATTGGGGCACCAGCAAGAGAGGAGGAGCAGGAGCGCTGGCGGAGGACCCGTGAAGAGGAGAAATGGGGCCACTCTGTGTAATTCTATTGTACAGAGCAGGTAAGTATAGACTTGTTTGTTATTTTAAAAAAAATGCCTTTACAGCCACTTTAAAATGTAAATGAAGGCCAGACGTTTTTTGTGTCAGACCCTCTGCAAGGTTTTGATTGCTGTCTGTGTCCCAACCGATGAGAATGAGCCGCTTTCTCGATTTGTACTGGTGACCATTGCCAGAAAGTGTTAGAGTTAAGCTGGGTATACACTAGTAAATTTGTACTGTAAAAATTCTTAGGAAAATTTATAAGAAGTTAAAGTTAACCTGTTAGGAGACAAAATGGGGCCATTGTTGACCTTCAAAAATGCCTGTTGCTTGGCTGTCATGCTAGCCCCAGGCTTTCATACTCAATGACCTGGAGCAAGGTTGCAGATCAGAAGAGTTGGAGTAAGGTCAGATCTCCTTGCCTACATTCTTGTTTTGGCTTTTTTTTTTTTTTTTTACTTTATTTCACCTGGTGACCCTTCCAGTAACACATTTCCAGCCCTAAGATGACAACACTAATGCTGGCCATGCACTATACGAAAAATCGTTCTAACACATTTTCTAAAAACAAACACTCGGCTGTGAGAGCAAACGATAGTGCTACCCTGTAATGACCGATAAATCGTTCAATGGACATAAATGAATCAATTTTTTGTTTGTTTTTTTACATATACTTAGTGCAAACAGTTTGGACGGGAAACACATTAACCTTTCAATTTATCGTTTGCTCAGCAGAAAACTTCCAAACTTGTCGTTTTTTTGGCTCAAAAACGTCCCAACCAATTACTTATTTATGCCCATTAACCGCTTGCTGACCATCCGCCGTGGATTGACGGCAGCAGGTTGGCACCGCTGTGCGAATCACCGTAGACTCGATGTCCGCAAAAACCCGCGATCGCCTGTTACAGAGGCAGAACGTAGATCTGCCAGTGTAAACACGGCGGATCTCCATTTTGTCAGGGGTCACATGACAGATCTACTGTTCCCAGTAATCGGGAACAGTCAGATCTGTCATGCCCCGGCCAGCCCAGCCCCCACACAGTTAGAACACACTGAGGGAACACTCTTAGCCCATTGATCACCCCCTACAGTTGAACCCCTTCCCTGCCAGTGACATTTATACAGTAATCAGTGGCTATTTTTAGCTCTGATCGCTGTGTAAATGTCATTGGTCCCAAAAAAGTGTCAAAATTGTCCGATCTGTCCGTGGCAATATCGCAGTCCCGATTAAAAATCGCAGATCGCCTCCATTACTAGTAAAAAAAATAATAAGAAAAATGCCATAAATCTATTCCCATAGTTTGTAGACGCAATAACTTTTGCGAAACCCAATCAATATACGTCTATTGCGTTTTTTTTTTGTTTTTGTTTTTTTTTTTACCAAAAATATGTAGAAGACTATATATCTGCCTAAACTGAGGAAGAAATTAGTTTTTTTACATTTTTTTTTTTTTGGATAGTTATTATAGAAAAAAGTAAAAAATATTGTTTTTTTTCAAAATTGACGCTATTTGTTTGTTTATAGCGCAAACAATAAAAAACTTAGAGGGGATGAAATACCACCAAAAGAAAGCTCTATTTGTGGGGAAAAAGGAACATCAATTTTGTTTGGGTACAACATCGCACGACTGCGTAATTGTCAGTTAAAGCGACGCAGGGCCGAATCGAAAAAAGTACTCTGGTAAGGAAGGGGGTAAATCCTTCTGGGGCTCAAGTGGTTAACTTGGCAAAAAATTAACTGTCCAAACGACCGAATTTCGGGTGATTTTTTTGTATAGTTTATGGCCAGCATAACTCACACTTCTCTATCAGAACAACAGATGGGACAATAGAACCCCGCCCTTCTTCTATGGTCCACAACAGAGGGATGTGGTTCTGTAGTCCTCAGAGCTAACTAAGAACAATGGAATTGATAATGGTTGGCACAGAGAGCACAGGAAGTTTTCAGCTCACAAGATTTCTGGCAGGATCAACAGGTATTCATTTTAACTTTTCAAACAGATGTAGCAAAACCCTTTAAGTGGTTTATTTAATGGAACAAAAGGAAGCAAATAGGAGAAGTTCATTGTCAGGGTTTACGTTCACTTGAAATGTAAATAGCAAAATGTAAATAATTTTATAGTGGTCACAAACCCATTTAAATGTTTCCATGACCATGGAATAACTTGATATGTTGAAATGTTGACACTGTGTACACGGCCTATGTTGATGAATGCATTCTATTGTTCTCAGTCTGCAAAGGCCTGTGAAAGAACAATGTGCTCCAGGACCTGAAGTATACATTCCAATGTCCTCTAAGTCCGCTGCCAACACTATGCTGAAATTGTGAAATTTCAAAGGTTTTTTTCATATATTTTTAGTCACCACAGGTATTAAAAAGTGTATCTAAGCCCAAAAGCAAAAAATGTAATGTATTGCAGCTCACAACTCCTCATATGTGGTGGCTGCATTAGTTTACTATTTTTCAGGATTTTCCTTTAGGGGGCAATAAAGAAAATCTGAATCAGCTAGTATGGACTTGGGGCCAGTGTTAATTTTGGCACCAAATTTTGATTTACTTTTAGTCTTAGGCTGTGTCCATAAACGGACTCTCACTCCGCTGATCCCCAATGAGCCGACGGATGACAGATCAGGTGACAACAGATCCGCCTGTCTGTTGTCATCGGATCCGATGACAGATGGAAAAATGGGGCTTTCCTCCGTCAGACTTTACAGGTCTGGAGCGGATCGGAGAGCGACGGGTGTCAGCTGACATGTCTCCTCTGACATCCGTCGCTCCATAGGGCTGTATGGAGGCTCTGTTCAGGTCCGCCTGAAAAAACGGAATGTCCGTGTAAAAGGGGCATTTAGTCTTTTGACTAAAATGTAATTTTAGTTTTAGTCCCATTTTAGTAATTTGCAATTGTTTTAGTTTTAGGCATTTTTAGTCAATTAAATCTAAATCTGCAGTACATTTTAGTCGACTAAAATGCCCTACATTTTAGTAGACTAAAATCTAAGGGGTGTAGTTAAATTGTAATGCATTATTTAAGCATTTCTGTCAAATTTCTAATACTCCATACTCCTGGAGTAAAAAATTCTCGTATGTTATTATTTATGGTATTAAGGTTTGAACAAACTGACGGATACAGATTTAGCTGCTCTGGATGGTCTGAGGAACCCTGTAAAGCACACAGTGCTCTGTACGGTGGTCTGAGGAGGCCTGTAATGCTGCACAGTACTCTGAACAGTGGTCTCAGGAGGCCTGTAATGCTACACAATGCTCTGGATGGTGGTCTGAGGGGAGGCCTATAATGCACAGTGCTCTGAGACAGTGGTCTGAAAGGCCAGAAATGCTGCACAGTGCTCTGGACAGTAGTCTCAGGAGGCCTGTAATGCTGCACAGTAATTAGAGTAAATTAGTTTCCGCGTTTAGGACAAATGTATCTGCCAATAAGAACAATCGAGACTGCTGCCTCCTCAAAGAACCCCCTGCTGGGTGGGGTACAAGTGTATATAATCAGATGAGGGATTTGGCGCTGTCTATAAGTAATGGTAATAAGTGATTGTAATAAGTGATTCAGTGTATCCAATTAACACACATAAAACAATTAAGACTCAAAAAGTCATAGGAAAAAAGTGCTAAGTGCTATATCATACGTGAGACTTAGATGTGTGATAAATATATAAATGAAAAAACCTTATACACAGTTTGCAACAGTGCAATAGTTGCTGCTTCACACCAAATAATAATCAAAGTGCTTAGTGCTCAATAATGCATAATAAATTGATATATGAAACCATACTTGCCAACAGTCCCGAATTTCCCGGGACATTCTCGGGATTTAGACCGTTTTCCCGGCCTTAACGTTTCCCGGGAAATGTCCTGGGAAATTGACTTTTCACCGATTTTTAAAAATTTTTTTTAATTTAATTTTTTTGCCGCCGGCCGCTAGAGGTCAGCGGCCAGCACTAAATTGACTCCGCCGCCATTTTTACGAAGACCAGCTAAGGAAGAAACAAGAGGCGGAGCCCGAGCTCCGCCTCAGTCTTGGCTCTTCCCTGCTCGCTCCCTAGCTGGTCTTCTGAGAGAGTGCACTGGGAGATGAGAGCAGCCAGCACGTCCCAGTGCACCTCAGCAGGTCACTGGGACACAGTCAGTGTCTGTAAGACTGGGACCACCCCCCATGGGACACAGAAGGACCACCATCCCCTCCCAGGGACACAGAGGGACCCCCATTCCCCCCCTGGGGACACAGGGACACAAAGGGACCCCCAGGAACACAGAAGGACCCTCCATTCCCCTCCAGGGACACAGAGGGACCCCTATCCCCCCCCCAGGGACACAGAGGGACCCCCATCCACCACCAGAGACACAGAGGGACCCCCATCCACCATGGGGGATTCAGAGGGACCACCGTCCCCCCCCAGGGACACAGAAGGACCCCCATTCCCCACAGGGACACAGAGGGACCCCCATCCACCACCGGGGACACAGAGGGACCACCATCCCCACCTAGGGACACAGAGGGACCCCCATCCACCACCGCTCACTCAGAGGGACCCCCATGTTCCCTGGGGACCCAGAGGGACCCCCATGTCCCCTGGGGAGACAGAGGGGCCACCATGTCCGCTGGGGAGACAGAGGGACCACCACCCCCCCTCTGAGAAGACAGAGGGACCACAATCCCCCTGGGAAGACAGAGGGATCACCATCTCCCTGGGAAGACAGAGGGACCACCACCCCTCCCCCTGAGGAGACAGAGGGACCACCACCCCTCCCCCTGAGGAGACAGAGGGACCACCACCCCCCCCTGGGGAAACAGAGGGACCACCACCCCCCCTGGGGAGACAGAGGGACCACCACCCCCCCCCTGGGGAGACAGAGGGACCACCATCCCACCTGGGGAGACAGAGGCTCCCCTGCATCCGGTGGCAAGTGACACGCTGCATCTGATGACAAGCTACGTGGCAAATGAAACGTTTGGGGCTCCCACTGATTCTACATTATGATGAGTTGAACTATTTAATGTTATATTACAATGTAATAGAAATAATGCGCTTCAATCATCCTGACACCATAACAACCATGGTGCCGGAATGATTGAAGTGCTAACACCAGGTGTTTGGAGGATCTTTATCTGCTGATTGTAAAACTTTCTGAAATACACATATTGTATTGTGGTGTAGGATCTGGGTCTGCTGTCCCTCCATCCTGACTTCTTTCCTTCTCTCTCCTTCCCTCCCTATTTCTTTCTTTCTTTCTTCATCCCTCATTCATCTCAGACTCGGACCACACCCCCTTCGAGATACGCCCACAATTCAGTTAGGCCACACCCATGAATCGCCGGGGCGCGCTCTGCGCGCCGCAATTTTTCATTTCCTGCTACGTCATACCTCCAAATGAATGCCCCGCCCCCTAATTATGAGACAGCTCCCACCCCCCCAGACAAAAGTGTCCCTATACATTTTTTGCCAATGTTGGCAACTATGTGAAACCAGTCCAGAGTTCAAGAATGCAGGAGCCTTATGATCATAGGATTAGTATGCCATATATAAAGAGTCTATATAAACAATATTTCTTCTTGCATAATCTTGTTCTTGACAGCGCCAAATCCCTCAATGCTGCACAGTGCTCTGGATGCTGTTATGAGAGGCCTGTAATGCTGCACAATGCTCTGAATGGTGGTCGGAGGGAAGGCCTATAATACACAGTGCTCTGGGACAGTGATCTGAGAGGCCTGAAATGCTGCACAGTGCTGTGAATGGAGGTATGGGAGGCCTGTAATGCTGCACAGTGCTGGATGGTGGTAATGCACAGGGCTCTGGATGCCAGTGGTACGAGGAGACACACAGTGCTTTGGACGGTGGTCTGAGGGGAGGCCTGTAATGCACAGTACTGCTCTGGCCAGTCATTTGATTAGCCCTGTGATGCTGCACAGTGCTAACTAACTGCTGAGCATGGAGCTCCATGGAAACCAGAAGTTCACAAGGGTAAACGTCCCTCCCTCACATTTTCGTTTTATTTTCGTTTGCTAACGAAAACGGAATTGATTTTTGTCATAGTTTTTGTCAGTGGACGAAAATGTGGTGTACTTTTCATTTCATTTTCGTCACTGTAGAAAGGCTGCTGAAAATTTTGCCGAAAATGTTTTTGTTCCCGCTTGGGACTGTGATGTAAAAACTGTATATCTAAAAAACTTGGCCTAACCAGCTGCTGAATGTTTTAAATATAGTTTTTAAATCACAACCCCGAGTCCATACCAGCTGATTTCTCTCCAGATGAAGGGGGTGGTATGACAATATTTGCACTTTATCAAGCACATATTTTCAGCTAAAAATGCACTAAAATTAATTTTAGTGCAAGCAAACACAATATTATACCCAATTTTTGGTAAAATATAAAAGATGGGTTGCGTCAAGTAAATAGATAGCAAACATGTCAAGTCCTAAATTGTGCATGTTTGTGTAATTGGAGAAAACTATGGTACTCACAATTCTATATAGGTGACGTTTTAAAAGACTTTGCAGGTTAACACTTTAGAGTTAACTGTGAACTATCACACTAGAAATATTGCTTTCACTCCCAAGTTCGCGTCTATACCATACATGTGTTGGAATTGATATTTACATACAGAATATGTGCTTTCCCTAGGCTGTACTCTTTATATGGTGTGTGTCTAGAGGTGATGGGAATGCTTTAAAGTCTTTGTTATTTTTATTTATTTTATACACAATTTTTTCACTTTTTATTTTAACTATTGCTATCACAAGGGGGCTAACAGGTGACAGATCCTTTGTATAGAGAAATTGGGGTCATATGTTTTTCCTGTGAATGAAGGGTTTCCTGCGCTTAGGACTGATAGAAAATCAGTGAGACTGCTGCCTTCCTTTAAATTTCCCAATAGGGAAACAATCAAACAGTTAAAATCGTGTAGGAATGGCGCTGTCTGTCAGTACATATGTGGTTACAGTTCAGAATAAATAGACTATTGATTGACAATCAAAGGTATGCAATTAATATTTCATAAAGGATAATGTCCGTAAAAGTCCGTAAAGATCCGTAATAGTAATAAATTGTTTAAAACATTAATATAATTATAGGGTATTAGTAGGATATTCAATGCCACTCAATAAGAATTAGTATGATATTCAATGTTGCTCAAAAGTATGTGATTAATACATCATAATAAATATTGTCCGTAAAAATCCGTAAAAGTCCGTAAAAATCCGTAATAGTAAATCAATATATAAAAATTGTTAAAGCAGTAATAAATTATATAGGACTAGAGAAGACAATGAGGTAGTGTTGTATATGATAGTTTGAATTGAGGGAAAGATATAAGTTCATATAAAATGCTATGTCCCAGAATGTCCGTAAAAAATCAGTAAACCATCTATAAGGAACAGTACTATAGCTGACTGTATATGTCCTCAAATGGACTGAGAATTATTGTTTAGTAAGAAGGGCTCAACATTAATATCTTATAGGAAAATTATTAGCAGTGGATAAAAGAGACATACACATATCAAAACTGATCAAAAAAATCAAAAAAATCAAAAAAATCAAAAAAATCAAAAAAAGAGTGCGGGTTAATAAATAGCTAATACATCAATCACTTATAAATCCAGCAGAACGTGAATATGCTGATAATTGAAGATGATGTGTTGAAAAAATATGTACACGTCCCAATCAAAACGGGCGTTCAAATATAACTGGAGTACTATATTTCTCTCGATTTCCGCTATTTAAACCGACTTTCAGTGACTTTAAGAATTGCAGCAATTCAGGTGTAGTAGTTCTTCAATAAAGTGACTTCAGTGCTGATCCAAACAAAACAGGGTGACTTCCGTGATTCTCCACATGTGTCCCCACTTACCAGAATTTTCTCACCCCTGCAGGGGTACACGCCTCGGCAAATGGGGTCTTGGGGTCTTCCTTCCGGGGGTCTGGATGAATCCTCTCAGTTCTCCTATCCTGGGTCTCCTCTTCCGGTCTCCCGGGGAGTCTCCTTCGGTATTTGGGCTCAGGTAGGGGATGCGGCAAAAAAGGGATTGTAAAATCCACAATGGTGAAGTACGTTTGAAAAAGAGTTTTTATTTGTAACACAGCTTTAAAAGTTGTTTAAAAACAGTTTTCCAGTTTAGAAACGGAGCCACAGAAAGCAGCAGGATAAGACCCGCTTTGAGAAAGGTAGGGGCCCCTTCCTTCCTCCACTGCCTCGGAAGACGTCACTCTGACGAAACGCGTAAGACGTGGCCTTAGAACGTCATTACGTCATTTCTGGTTTTGGAGCACCGATCGTTGGAACGCAAAGCGTGGAGGAAGGAAGGGGCCCCTACCTTTCTCAAAGCGGGTCTTATCCTGCTGCTTTCTGTGGCTCCGTTTCTAAACTGGAAAACTGTTTTTAAACAACTTTTAAAGCTGTGTTACAAATAAAAACTCTTTTTCAAACGTACTTCACCATTGTGGATTTTACAATCCCTTTTTTGCCGCATCCCCTACCTGAGCCCAAAAACCGAAGGAGACCCCCCGGGAGACCGGAAGAGGAGACCCAGGATAGGAGAACTGAGAGGATTCATCCAGACCCCCGGAAGGAGGACCCCAAGACCCCATTTGCCGAGGCGTGTACCCCTGCAGGGGTGAGAAAATTCTGGTAAGTGGGGACACATGTGGGGAATCACGGAAGTCACCCTGTTTTGTTTGGATC
>BLSH010433672.1:181125-196869 GCA_018402905.1 Glandirana rugosa | reverse complement strand
CCTTCACTACTCCCCCGTAACACACTACCTCTGTTCTCCATCTCCATCACACAATGCCCCCTCATCACTTCCTGTCACCATCCCTCCATCTACATCACACCATCCCCATCACCTCCTGTTTCCATTACACCATCCTTCCATTACCTCCTGCGACTTATCCAGTGCACACTACACTCATACAGTGCTCACTCACACTAAGAGAAAGAGAGAGAGAGAGAGAGAGAGAGACTCCTGCAGCCTGGCTCGCAGCTGTCCGTCAGAGTTAGCAGAGACAGTGTGGGTGTCAAGCAGTCACACACTCACTGTCCCAACTCTTTTGGCTGGCTTGAAGAGGAAGCGTACTGCACTCACCACTGTCACCAGGAGGGCTGCAAGGTCAGCCAGAGTAGGGAGGCAGGCAGGAATCAGGAGGATCCATCCATCCAGAGTGTCTGCTCTGGTCAGGTGCTGGCTGGCGGTGGTGTGGCGGGAAAATACAGTAACCTCATTTGAGGGCGGATGGGCTGGGCAGAGGCGCTAGCTGGCAGCAGGAAGGAGTGGTCATCCAACTCGTCTCAGGGTCAGGATCAGATCTTCTCACTCGCCGCTCAGGAATTTCCGTAATTGCACATGCACAGCTCTGACCGGAGCCGATGGCCACCATTTTTACTGGCACTTTTTGGCTGCTACGGACTTTTACTGACACCCAAAAAACTGCCCTGTTTTTACTGGCTGTCTGTAAATTTACGGATGGTTGGCAACACTGAAGCAAATTACAGAAAGTGGCAAGCAAACAATAAGGCTCCATGCACACTGGCGTCAAAAAGGTTGCTTCTAGAGTTGTGTGTTCTGCCTGTAGAAGCAGCTCAATGTTATCCTATGTGTCCATGCACATTAGGACGTTTACAGGCATATTTTGAGATCAATGTTTAGAAGCAGTAAAAAAAAAAACAAACATTCTGGTTCGCGTTACTGATTGCAGCTTACTGGCAGAAAAAAACGTAAAACTCGTGTAAACTTTGTACAAAAAATGCTCTATATGAATGCTTTTTACTCCCAAGAGAACAGACGTTTTTTTAAGCCCAGAGTCCATGGAGCCTAAAGTTTAAAGTGTTACTAAACCCACAATAGTAAAATCAGTCTGTATATGCAGTAAAGCGTGCTTGTTATACTCACTGTGGAAGATTAATCCTCTGCATTGTGTAAAAAGGCTGTTTGATCCTGTCTTCTCTAATGCTCCCCTCCTTCCATTGACCCCTGATAATTTCCTGATAACACAGAGTCTATGGAGTCAGGCTGCACATGCTCAGTTTGGTGTGTATTGCTAGAGAGGTTTTTTCTCTTCTTGGGAGAGTGCATGTGATCAGCACAGGGCCAATCAACACTGTCCATACAGTGGGTCAGGGGTCTTGCAGTCAGAAAACTCCTTCTACAAGCTTTAACCAGACACTGATAGAAGTCACAAGACTGCTGATGAGAAAAGGTATTTAGCAGTTTATATTTACTAAAATAATTGCATTTCCATGTTCTGTGTATTGTGGGAGACCAGATATAGTAAATGCAGGGCCCTGGGTTAAGAATTCAAATCAGAGCAAAAGGTGAAGCTCTGCTTGTCTGCCTCCCCCTCATCCCCCCCCCCCATCCACCCCATCCCCCCTCCGCTGCCACATTTGGCACCTTTTGGTGGGGAGTGGGTACCTGGCTTTGAAAGGTACCTGCTCCCACTTCTGGCTCAGTCCAGCTCGGGTGAGGACAGGTCAGTGCCCTAATATTAAAAGTCAGCAGCTACAGTATTTGTAGCTGCTGACTTTTCTTTTTTGGGGGAAGGGGAGCCTGGAGCTCCTCTTTAACAACTGTGAGCTACGGTATCATTAGCTACACCAAAGTAAAGTTCTAGAATCCACTCTAAATATATATCTACTGTGTGTATATACAGTATCTCACAAAAGTGAGTACACCCATCACATTTTTGTAAATAATTTATTAGATCTTTTCATGTGACAACACTGAAGAAATTACACTTTGCTACAATGTAAAGTAGTGAGTGTACAGCTTGTATAATAGTGTAAATTTGCTGTCCCTTCAAAATAACGCAACACACAGCCATTAATGTCTAAACCGCTGGCAACAAAAGTGAGTATACCCCTAAGTGAAAATGTCCAAATTGGGCCCAAAGTGTCAATATTTTGTGTGGCCACCATTATTTTCCAGCACTGCCTTAACCCTCTTGGGCATGGAGTTCACCAGAGCTTCACAGGTTGCCACTGCAGTCCTCTTTCATTCCTCCATGACTACATCACAGAGCTGGTGGATGTTAGAGACCTTGTGCTACTCCACCTTCCATTTGAGGTTGCCACCCAGATGCTTAATAGGATTTAGGTATGGAAACAAGCTTGGCCAGTCCATCACCTTTACCATCAGCTTCTTTAGCAAGTCAGTGGTCATCTTGGAGGTGTGTTTGGGGCCATTATCATGTTGGAATGCTGCCCTGCAACCCAGTCACTGAAGGGAGGAGATCGTGCTCTGCTTCAGTATGTCACAGTACATGTAACCATTCATGGTTCCCTCAATGAACTGTAGCTCCCCAGGGCTGGCAGCACTCATGCAGCCCTAGACCACGACACTCCAACCACCATGCTTTACTGTAAGCAAGACACACTTGTGTTTGTACTCCTCACATGGTTGCCGCTACGCACTCTTGACACCATCTTAACCAAATACGTTTATCTTGGTCTCATCAGACCACAGGACATGGTTCCAGTAATCCATATCCTTAGTCTAGATGTCTTCAGCAAACTGTTTGTGGGCTTTCTTGTGCATCATCTTTAGAAGAGTCTTTCTTCTGGGATGACAGCCATACAGACCAATTTGATGCGCTGTGTGGCGTATAGTCTGAGCACTGAAAGGCTGACCCCCCACCCCTTCAACCTCTACAGCAATGCTGGCAGCACTCATACGTCTATTTCCCAAAGACGACTGCTGGATATGACACTGAGCACGTGCACTCAACTCCTTTGGTCGACCATGGCGATGCCTGTTCTGAGTGGAACCTGTTCTGGTAAACCACTGTATGGTCTTGGCCAACGTGCTGCAGCTCAGTTTCAGGGTCTTGGCAGTCTTCTTATAGCCTAGGCCATCTTTATGTAGAGCTGCAATTTTTTTTTCAGATCCTCAGAGTTCTTTGCCATGCGGTGCCATGTTGAACTTCCAGTGACCAGTATGAAATAACACCAAAACATAACACCATATTTAATACACCTGCTCCCCATTCACACCTGAGCCTTGTAACACTAACGAGTCACTTGACATCGGGAAGGGAAAATGGCTAATTGGGCCCAATTTGGTAATTTTCACTTAGGGATGTACTCACTTTTGTTGCCAGCGGTTAAGATATGAATGGCTGTTTGTTGAGTTATTTCGAGGGGACAGCACATTTACACTGTTATACAAGCTGTACACGCACTACTTTACATTGTAGCAAAGTGTAATTTCTTCAGTGTTGTCACATGAAAAAGATAAAATATTTACAAAAATGTAATGGGTGTACTCACTTTTGTGAGATACTGTATATATTATGGAAAATTGTTATCATACTTACCGTAATTTTCCTTTCCTGGCCTATCCTCACGTCAGCACACAATGGGTTAATGCCTCTTGCAGGCGCTCACATGACCACCTATAACTAGCTGAATAAAAGACATCCCCTCCCCCACTAAGGTGTTCGATATCTTAGCCTGCGACAGGCCACTAGGGAGGGAGTCCTGTGCTGACGTGAGGATAGGCCAGGAAAGGAATATTACAGTAAGTATTTGATAACAATTTTCCATATTCCTGGCCATACCTCACATCAGCACACAATGGGATTTAACTAGCTGAATAAATGGGCGGGAGAGAACACATGAAATGGAACATTGACAATCAAGGAAACACTGCCAAAGACAAGAAATATTTATTGGTCTCATCCTACAACTTGCATAACTTTGACTGCATGCCCGTAAAGTCGAGTGAAAGGCTATCTGTCTCACATACATCTTCCACTGAATCCTGGCACAACTACCCCAAAGCTGCCACCCCTCGGTTTGAAGGAGCTTGCACCTGTTCATGGTCAGAAAGGTCTAATTCCTGAATGCCAATCTATTCACCCTGGTAAACCAACAGAAGATGACTCAAGAACCTGACGGTGAAATGAAGATTATCCACTTTCCTTTGTCTTTTGACCTTTACATGCACACTGGCCGGAACTTGTGTAAGTCCTCCTGCTGTACTCAGTGACTCCGCGTGAATGCCTGGAGGGATTGTTCCCAGGATTTCCTGAAAACGGCACATAACTTTAGAATTGAGCTTTGGAGATGAACGTAGTATCATGATTTCTGGTAAAGACACAAAAGGGATCTTTGCTACAATCTCCAACCTCCTTCTGTCTGAAGCAATCGCTGTCAGAGGAAATAGTATAAGTGCTGTCTCCATGACTCTTCAGATTGTCATTTTGCAGTTTTGGAAAACCACTTGACATATTCAGGTATGATAATCTGTGAAGGATCTTGGAGTAGTTTAAGAAGGGCTTCACTGTTTTTCCTGTTTGTTCACTAGTCGACTGAAAAAGGATTTCTAGGACAAGATTGTGATGCTTTGCCAGCTCCTGGCTTACACCTGCGACAATCAAAAACAGTGTCCAAGTAGTGGTAGAGCCTTATTCCCAAAGACCAATTACTGCCACTACTGATGACAAAATGTTCAAAAAGTTTCTTGGTGCTATGCCAATTTTCAACATGGCAAATACCCGAATTGGAAAAGACAGCCAGTCACCGCAAATCCCAAATGTCTCTGGTGTTACATATAATGGAAGTATATGGTAGCCAGGTCGATTGACTCTAACCGGTGCTAATGCGGAACTATCGCCATGACTGTTTGCACAGACTCCACCTTGAACCTTTGTTGTGTATGTACCTATTTGATTTCTTCAAACACAGACAGTAGGGAAAGCTCCTGATGCCTTGAGTACTAGCAAGAATGGAGAAAACTCACCAGATCTGTTCCATTGGTGGCACCAGCACTATGGACTTGTTGCAGTATAATTCTTATAGGTAATCTTGCAGTAATTCCATGTAAACAAGAAGTTTGCGTGCCCTTCACTGTGATCGGGTAAATTGCATCCTGGCCTATAAGATTTGGCCTCCTGAACCCTTCTGAAGATCAACCGACTTGAGCAAAAGGACGGCTCCTTCCTTTTATTACACTGTGGCCACACTCTGGACATTTCTTCTGTCACTCGCTTTGTCCAACATTTTATCAAACAACAACTTCCCATTATGGAGAATGTTACAAAGGGCTTTTGTGGAAGCTTTAGTCACCCTCCAGTGGCGCCACCACAAGGCTCCCATTGCCGTGACAATGCGCCAGCCTTAGAACTTGGTCTATTGAAGTCCTCGACCAAAAGCCAGCAGCCAGGTTCAAGTCCTCCAGAACCATGCCCATTCCTGCCGGTTCCCCTTGAATTAAAGGCCATTTTTTGTAATGCTTTAAACATCATAGTTAACGCTGTTGCTAGTCAACAGGCAAAAAACCTGCTGCTGTATAGATTTTCTGCAAGTCTGCAGGCCAGTTTTACCACAATTTCTGAGTTGAAAAGATCTCTCTGCTTTCACCTTTCTGAGGTGTTCAGGTGCTCTTTCAATTGTCATGTTACAGATGCGTTTTATAGAGAAAAAATGTGACATGTTCTCCTTCAGTTGACTGTACTGGAACACACCGCACTGGGGTGGCGTAGGCAATTGGAATCCATGGTAAACACTGTTCATGCATTTTTGACTCCAATAAAATGCATTGGTCTGCATCTGGTGTGTACCAGCCTTAGGTCCACTTTCCAATCCGTAGGATTCCTAAAGGTATTGAAAGGCAAAGACACTTGCCCACCAGACGCTGGCAGGCCCCATCCACTCCTGGAAGTGCGTTGCTTAAAACATCCATCAGCCAGCTTTATTGGATAAAGCTTGGAGACCATTGCTGTAAATTGGTCTTCTTATCACATCTCTCCCATTCTTCATCAATGAGCTTTTAACTCCATCATTATGGGAAAAAGTCCTTCCTTTTTCACATTTGGAAGATCTGCATGCGTTTTCTATGGTTGGGCCTGCGTCTTGCCTGTGACATGGATATTTGCTGCATTTGGGGCAATCCATGCCGATTAATGGCCGATAAGCATACAGGGCTTGGCAAGGCATTTACAATTGCGCTGCTTAAACCGCATATGAGCCATTGCCACGTTTTGCTTGAGGAGCATGAAAGCCGCCCTGTGCGGGAATGCAGGTTGACCTGGTCATGGGGATGACCAGTGGCGGGTCTTATGTGTTTGCATTTAGGGCTACAGGTCCTAAAATCATGCAAAACACCATACATTGCAGTCCTTGAGCATTCCTCACTCTTTTGAAGACATGTCCCACGCCGCCCCCTCATACCTTTGCTAATCTTCTGTGCCTACTGACAGGCGTGGTGGGCTCATGCACAAAAATAGGATTCTGTCGCCAAGAAAAAACTGGTACACTATCCCTTTAAGGCCCATCTGCTTTCATCCACTTACTTAACAAGCAGTAGCAGGTGAACCCAGGCAGCCTTCCAGAAGCAGACAGGAGACCAAAACCAGTCAGAGCGTCTAACCCCCGGGAACACAGCACAGCAGGGGAGCAAACAGCAACAAGTCTTCACCACACAGAGAAAGCTGACAGGACTGCAGAGAGATGGAAAGAAAGTAGATCCTCTGCTGGCTCTAAGACTGTTGCTGCTGCTTGGTGACTGCCAGACGCTACCTTGCGCCCCCGTCCCCCTGCCCTCTGTGACATCATCCACCGCTGCTCTCAGACTGACAACAAAGCCAGGAGAGCGGCATGCTACCTATACAAGACAGGAAAAATCCCAATGGTGACATTGCAGAGCTTCCGCACACCACACCTGTAGAAGTGCTGTACATGCAACATTGCCCGCTCCTGGCACAAGGGACACCCAGTTTCAGGAGGCTTTACCATCCAACATTCTGAGTCTTCCAACTCCATGAGAGTATGAACATGGAGGGGCAGGTTCAGTAGGGGGGATATCCAGCAACAAAACTACTTACCAACAGCAATGCATAGGTGGCCTGGAGCAGACCAAGAAAAAAGAACACCTTAGTGGGGGAGGGGATGTCTTTTATTCAGCTAGTTATAGGTGGTCATGTGAGCGCCTGCAAGAGGCGTTAACCCATTGTGTGCTGACGTGAGGATAGGCCAGGAAATTTATTTATATATATATATATATATATATATATATATATATATATTGACGAATAGCAGGTGAGGTGCACTCAGGTATAGGGCAGTGCATGCAATCATCCCACAGGCCATATATAGAAAAGGATATAGCCAGGATTGTTGCACTTAAAATTTATTGGGCATAAAAAATCCAAAATTTTACAAATATAGTCCATAGTTACAGTCCATAGTATGCTGGGACAGTTTCGGGCTAGTCCGTTAGCGCCCTTCTTCAAACCAGAATGCATACACATTTACAGACCCACATATATAGTAGTACTATCAAGATGGTAACAATGTTATAACAGGTGGAACTCATCATCCAATTAATGTGTTTACCAAGTCGAATCTATTCAATCAATGGGATATTGAAGCAGTGTGAACACAAGAAGCGATCAAATCCCCTGGTACTTTTAAACATGTCATCATCAGAACAAATGGAAACATTTCTTATATATTCTGTCTCATTGATGATGTATCTCTGGGCATGCACCAACAGTCGTCGGCATGCTTCCAAACCTAATTGGTGTGGAATGTTAGTTATATAGACTGATTACATCCCATGTCACCAGCAGGGAGTCAGGACCACATGAAACATCCCTGATTTTTTTCTAAAAAATGTTGTGTGTCCCTTATATATGAGGGAGTTTGAGTAATCAATGGTGATAGACATTTATCAAGAAATTTAGCAATAGGTGTGATAACTGACTCCATGCTGGAGACAATGGGGCGCCCCGGAGGATTAAGGGGATTTTTTGGTAGTATATAAATGACTGGTGTCACTGGAAATTCCTGCATAATGCTGCCTGCAGATACTGCCTGTGTGACCACTTTTTTGATTCTAGGTGTAGGGTCAAATTCAAGTTTCTTATATGTTTTAATGTCAGCTAATTGTTTGCATATCTCCCCCTAATATTTAATTGTATCCATTATCACGACCAAACTCCCTTTATAAGCGGGTTTGATCGTAATATCCTGCCTTTTATACCTGTACCTATGTATTAATGCTATATTATATATTTCTTTGCCTATGTAATACAAGTAAAAAGGAATTTGTTTATACATGGGTGATATTTTGTCTTATGCAGATCATATAAGAAATTTCTCTATTTGTTCTGATGACATGTTTAAAAGTACCAGGGGATTTGATCGCTTCTTGTGTACACACTGCTTCAATATCCCATTGATTGAATAGATTTGACTTGGTAAACACATTAATTGGATGATGAGTTCCACCTGTTATAACATTGTTACCATCTTGATAGTACTACTATATATGTGGGTCTGTAAATGCGAATGCATTCTAGTTTGAAGAAGGGTGCTAACGGACTAGCCCGAAACTGTCCCAGCATACTACGGACTGTAACTATGGACTATATTTGTAAAATTTTGGATTTTAAAGTCCAATAAATTTTAAGTGCTGCAATCCTGGCTATATCCTTTTCTATATATATATATATATATATATATATATATATATATATATATATATATATATATATATATATATATACACACACACACTATACAAACTCCTATAGACATACAGAAGACTGATGGTGTAATCATTGCTACATGGTCCAAACAAATGCCTGTCCAGAGAATATTCTTTACACTTGCTGTATCCATGTGTTCTTTTTGCCAACAACCAACATGCCCATGCTACTCTTGGAAAGCAATATTGCATATAAGCTGACAGTTTAGACTATGCAGCAGGTGGCACTGTAGTATTATAGTGTATAGTTCATGTGTTCTATGATATAACAGGATTTAATGTCTATCTATGTTAAAGTGTTACTAAAGCCACAAAAAGTAAAATCAGTCTGTATATGCAGAATAGCAGGCTTGTTATACTCATTGTGGAACTTAAGGGGTTAATCTTCTGCATTGTGTAAAAAGGCTCTTTGATTCTAGATGGACAGATCCTTCCCTCCTGCACTGTCTCTCTTGGCAAGGCCAGAAAATACACAGTGAGGGTAGTCCTCCTGCACATGCTCAGTTTGGTCTCTATTGTTGGAGAGAACATTTCCTTGTTCTCAGAGCTAGCCAGGATACATGATATTGACATCACACATGTGGGTGTGTAGACAGGCTATAGTGGAAATCTCCTCCTACCTGAACACTCAGCAGTGGGCAGATCCTGCAGTTTATCACGTGACCGTGGTATACAGATCAGCCAAAAAGGTACATAGTGGCAGTATTTTAAAGTAAAAAGAAGATTTATAAGCTGTGGGCACTGGGGGGGGGGGGGGGCAGATGAACTATTTTCATATTACTGAGTTTAGTAACACTTTAAGTGCACTTGTTTGTGGTTAGTTCCTGTTTCCTGTTTCTCTTTTTTTTCCCATATCCTGTTTCTCATGCTGTAAGACATGATTGCTAATTCTCCATGAAAGTAAAGCGTTTGCTGCATCCAAGAAGCTTCCAGCGCATTATATCTATACTCTGATAACACCTACAACCAATTACTTCAATTGGTTTCACACATAGTGTCAGAGCCTCTATATCACAGCTTGAATAGTTAGTCTGAGTAGGCTTGCGTTACTGCTTTTCTTGTTTTTTTAACAAATATTTTAATAAAATACTTGAAATTGCTTGAAATAAAAATAAATAAAATTGTTTTACTACATTGTGTGGAGAAATACATTATGGATCATTACTATTTATTTCAACCTAGAGAACATACTAACCTCCAGCATGCAGGACAGCTGTAATAATTGATGGAAACCAGGAGGTCTCTTGGTTGGTAGCACAAAAAGAGTTCTGGAGGTCTGTATAAAATACCCCAATAGCAGAAGGAAATCCTAAGGTCATTGCATAGGTCACCATAGAAGCAGCCAGAACACACCATGCCCATGGTCCATCCGGGGTTTCCATTTTGCCTTCTCCCACAGGTAACTTCCTGTGGTGCAACCTGCACAAAGAGAAGATGTAATTACAATCTGTGATAATAACTTTTTTAGCAAGATAACATTTACTGGCAAAATAAAATGTTACATTTGGTGTTGGCTTTCAGAGTACAATAGCCCTGCAGGGGGGGATTCATCCATCTGTGCTGTTAGTGTGGATGGAGGAATCTGTTAGATTTTTTTTTCGTTTCGGTTTGTAGGTCGAAAAAAAAAAAAACTGACAGTGCCAGTATCAGCTTTACCCACCTATGCCAGAATTCTGGATCAGGAAGGAAGGAACTGCATTTTCAGTAAGCAAGAAAGGTATCTGAGGGCATTTTTTAAGCAACATTTTTTTCTGCCTGGAACAAGCTGGATACAGCCCTGCAAGGACCTCCAAGATGAAGGTAGCCCTCTAAAAGCCAGAACAGTCACCATTTAGGCACAGACATCCAGGCAACATTGATCAAGGTCATCATCTCACCCCTGATTATTATTGCTCCCTCTTTACAAACATCACAGGTTACCAGCCCTAATGGTGGCTGCATTTGTGGTGGAGAGTCATTGTTTGACAAGCTAGTATGTCAAGTCCGCTTGGAGAAAGCGACAACTGACAAATAAGGGGATGTCTGGAAAGTAGCCGCCTTGATTAAAGAATCAGCCAAGGAGTTGCTGCATGAAGCCTGTACTCCCCAGTCAGTGGCTGAATTGCCTAGCACTTTCAACCAGAGCCAGTAAGTGGTGTCCAAATTGGAAAGCTTGTTAGAGGAAGAAAGCGTTAAAGGGGCCACAAGCTTTGAAAATTGCCCAATAGAGCCTTTTTGTAAGGCAATTGCCTGGGGTGAAGTGGAAGAAACTCTCCACAAGGTTAGAAAGTATTCATTCCCTTCACTGAACAACTGGAGGAGTTAATCCAGGAAGAATGGAAGGGTCAGAGAAAAAGGCCCGTATAAACAGGTTGTCAAAACTGTATACTCTGAAAAAGCTAACGGTGAATCTACTGCAGTCTCCTTCAATGAGGGATGCATCAATAATGTAGCTGGCATGACATGTTAACTTGCTGTTCTGTTCAAGGAGGCTCTAGTCTGGAAATTAGATCTAGATCTGAAGTGCTCCTACATACTGTTGCATCTGCAAGTGGCAGCCGACAAGCAAAAACCAGCCCCTGTGCTGAGTGGGTCTAATGGGAGTGGTTTCGTAATTATCAACCAGCTACTGCACCTGCCAGACTCTGAGGAAGGTGAGAGGGTCTGCATCCCTTTAGACATGATTTTTCTATTGGGAGTATCTTACCAAAATTACTTTTTTGTTGCAGTGGATTCCAAAAATCTGACTTTTATCTTGGTGCAGACTTATGGGAATGTCAGTGAGTCAGTCACACAAACCGGAAATGATGTTGCAGAGGGGTGTTCCGTACACATTCTGGGTACAGAAAACCTCCAGATAGTCATATTGCATTACATTTTACAGAAAATTACAGCCCTGAAGATTGAAAAGTGGAGTAACCCTTTAAAGAAGTCCTTCTGGAAGAGGTGAAGAAACAAGGTGGTAACGGCTTTGTAAGAGCTGAAATTAGTTTTTTTCTTTTTAGGTTTGTGTCAGTAGACGTCAATTGATGTTTTTCAAGAGCGTTGTTCCCCGCGGTCACAGCAAGGAGGGTATTATAGCTGAAGCCATGGTTGGCGAATTGCCTTAAAAAAAAAAAATAAATAAAACTGGTGCAAGATACCAGACAACGGTTCCAATCTATTTGGGAGTAGACAGGATACAGCCACCTCAAGGGTGACCACTGTCAGGTCAGGGAGAATGTCATCTGACAAAAAACAGAAAATTCTGAAAGGTCCAGCATACAGGCGGCAACTTCCAAATAGATACAAAGAGGCAAAATCCTACGGACCGGTAAAAAGATTGGTGAAGGAACTGGAGAAGTACCCAATCTTCATTATTAAAGCCTTAAAAATCTAAGGCACCTGTCTTGGGAGAACAGCGAAAGTCTTTTTAAGGGTGCACTCATCCAGGGGGTGCCTGTGTGAAGCTTTGCATGCACATCTGGATTGAAAATATTCAGGATCAGTGGGCCATATCAGCTATATTGGCATGACATTGGTGGAAGTTTAAGGGATGTCCCACCTTTCTGGTACAATCATTTTTATTGAAAAAGTATAACATCATGACAAACATTCACTCATGCAAGGGTGTAATTCAATGAGCATAACGATCATATAACATTGATAGATGGTATGTCCACCTTTCAATCTCTTCCAGTCAGCCAGTCTACCAGAATTAATGGAAAATTTAAAAAAATTCTGGTCAAGTTTTGTAGCTAGATTAAATACATGAGCAATCTTAAAGGTTCCACTTGCCTAGAGGAGATGAGGATTCGGTTCACCTCTGTTCTGGAAAAAAAAAAAAAAAAATCCAAATCAGGTAATCTGTGCCCAGTGGTAAAAAAAAAAAACCCTCAACAAGCACAGGAAGTTGGAGCCATGCAAGATAGAAAACCTCCAATCCATTATATTATTGATAAATCTGGGAGACTGGATGCTCTGTAGGTTTATCAGACACCTACTTGTCCCAATTCATCCTCAATTCCTCTGCCAGTTTCAGTGCCTCCCCTTCGGTCTGTACATCTGTACATCTCCCTCAGGGCATTCACAAAGGTCTCACTGTCTATGTAACAATAGTTACAGGGAAAATTAAGTTGAACTTCCACAAGGGAATATCTGTCCTCTGATAGAAAAAGTCAAAGGTGCTTTGGGAGTGAAGTCTCTCCAGCAGAACAGTGACAGAGTATCCTTGGTTCTTTGTAACTGACCAATTGTTTTTGAATGGAACATTATCACATCAGACCCCAGCTAGAAAGGTTGGGGGACACATTTCAAAGAGCAGGCTGCATGAGGTCATGGAATGTTCAGCTTATGAGGCATAGTATTGAATGCTCTTGAACTGAGAGTAGTGTTCAAAGCCCTTCTGTCATTCACTCCTTTTTAGAAGAGGAGCAAGATGTGTACTGTGCCTAGACAGCAGTGGAAGGCTGTCAGTGGAACTTCCTATATCAATAATTGCAAATATGCTATTTTGGCTTAGCAGGCTCTAGTGTCTCTCCTACATTTAAGCATTGAGTCACCACTGCCTCTTCCAGTGATGACAGATTTGCTCTCTCATGGCCAGTTTTGCCATCCAGCCACAAGAGACTACTTTTTGATGGTGTTGTAGAAATTTAGGATGTGTTTATTATGTATTGTCACAGTGTCTCCCAGTGTCGGTTTAACGATATTCTCTGTGTACAGCGAATATGGCTTTAACCGATATTGAGGAAAGGCCATTTACAATGGAAACCTTCCATTATTTGATAACCACACGCTACCCGCCCGATCATCCCGGCCAGCAGGCGCCCTGAGCGGTTAATGGAGCAAACGCCGGTCCGGATCTTTGAGGTGCAATGCACGTTCTGTGGCGCGGGTGTATTACCGTCAATCAGGGGGCCCCTGTATTATGTACAGATTGATCTGCTTGGCGGCGGTTTACTTGCGTTATGGAATCAGTATTGCCTTTTATGTAAGGATAATGATCTGTAAGCTTTCTGTCGCATCTGATCAATGTGACAGAAATCTACAGCTATATTCCTTTGTGGATAATTTACCCTTTAATGGAACAGTAGCATAATCGCTATGGAGTATAGTTCATAGAGCTGTATTTGATAGCGATTCATTGTAATGGCAGTTCGAGGTTTTGCATGCATGGCATTTTGCTTGGAGGGCCTCTGTGAGATAGCGCATTGGTTTCAATGGAGGCCATATTTCCACATGGCTTCCATTGTTATCTGGAGACAGCTGTTGCTCATACGGGCCGGCCAATCCCCATGCATGCATGCCTCTTCTATTTTATCATTTGAATATAAACAAGTGTGTCATTGGTTGGTGGTTTGCATTGAGCTCATGTCATGTGACTGTGCCTTGGAGGCTGATTGTGAAGCCACCAAGTCTCTTTGTTATCCCTGTCTGATTCTTATAAATAAAGCCTGAAAGCTCGGCCACGCAGGACTGCCCTGCGAGCTTGCCATGTGAGAACAGCTATTTATGTCTGTCTTACTTGCTTTAACACGAGTGCACTCAAATGCATTATGCAAAAGAGCTGAAAAGTGCGCTTATTAGAATATGGGAAAATTATGCAGATCTCACACAGTAAAAGCATGGAGTCCTTTATCACCTAAACGAGCCAAGGTTCTACAGTTCTTACAACTGGGGCGAAACAAGGGCCTAAGTTCAAATATGTTTAAAGTTAAAACTTCAGCCTTGCCTGCACTTACAGGAAGTCCTTAACCCTTTAGTGATGCAATTGTCAATAGGCTTACATGAATTTATATACCGGCCAGGAAACCGTTGTTCACTATGTGGCATTTGCTCATGTTCCTCATCTCTATCAAGGCCTCACTTCTATACTACAGAATTGGCTACACTCTGCAATCTGAAGATCGTATTTCTGGTTGCTACAACCTCTGTGAAAAAGGGTGTCCAGAGCTGCAGGCTTTGTACTCAAGGAGCCTCACCTAAACATTCTATCCGGACAGAAAAGTCCTAAAACTCCAGACTGCCTTTATCCATGTGGTGTCTTTCTCCTTCGACTTTAACCATGTGAAGTTAGTTTACCATCTTTCTTGGTTGAGTGAGAGAACCACATCCCCTGGATGTTGATCTAACCCTGGTGACCTGCTTGGCAGCTACCTTTTCATTCAGGAAAGCTGAAATCTGTACTTAGTTCCAGCGTGGCTTAAGGCCGGGTCAATCAGCATCAACATGTACAGTCATATCCTAGATTAAGACAATTATAAGAGCCTACTCTCCACAAGGCCTTCCTCTTTCGGATGACTTAAGAGTAGAGTTGAGCGAACCTCTGGAAGTTCGGGTTCTGCTGGTCCGTCCGAACTTCGGGACAAAGTCCGGGTCCGGGTCCGGACGGAACCCGAACGATCGCACGGACAACGAACCCCATTGAAATCAATGGGGACCCGAACTTTTATGCACAAAAATGGCTGTAACAAAGTCCTGGAAAGCCCTAGAGGGCTGCAAAAGGAAGTAAAATGGGGGTAAGGGTAGGGCAAGTGCCCTACAAAAAAATGGGGCCAGGGAAATAACTAAATATTTAAAAAAAAATAAAAACATAAAAAAAGCAAAAATGGAGGTGAATGTGGATCATCTTCAAACTGTGTCTGAAAAGTATTAATTAATGGTAGAAGCCATATAACTGTTCTAAAATCATCTTCAAACTAGGGCAAGTGCCCTACAAATAAATGGGGATAGGGAAAATAAATTAAAATCAAGTAAAAAAACGGGAAGGGGGGTGGATGTGGAGTAGGAGCCTAGAGGTTGACTAGGCCGTGACCGTGGCAGTGTAGGTGGAAGTGGCGGTGGTAGAGGAGTAGGAGGAGGTAGCCTGGTAACATGGTTTTTTTTTGTATTGAGGCCTATTCAAAAAAAGAAGTATATGAATGGCTGTGTGAGTCCGGTCTAAATGTTTATTCTGCACAAGGTACAGACAAATCTTGTGGGATCCATGCCTGATTCATTTTAATAAAGGTTAGCTTGTCCAACTTCTAC
>BLSH010433672.1:148266-174629 GCA_018402905.1 Glandirana rugosa | reverse complement strand
TCCCCCCCCCCCCCCACTGTCTATTGCACAAAATGACATACAGGTACGTTGTTTCGCGCAATAGAGCCGACCTGCTGGAGTATATCTGTGATAGGCGGTCAGCAATTTTGGTAATGGTGTTCATGCGTGTGTCATAATGAATTGCACCGCAGTGCACCAATGCACGTAATTCAAGTTACAACATAGTAGTCAGCTTACAGGTTCTGTGCTCTAATTTCCATATTCTCAAACAAGAGGTACCATACACATATACATGCAACGAGACTGAAGTTTGCACCTATTTCTATTCCTACCCTGCATCCCAAGCCCATCATGACTATCTCTCACCATCTGACATACAGAACAATACAATCCCGAAGTTAAAGACCCTCCAATATGTATGTAGTATGACTGACCATGCAATAATGATAGCTCTCTTTATAGTACGTGTTGGGCTCATAATTATAGCCTGCAATGCTGATCAGTGTATTCTAACAGTACAGAAGTCTTTCCTCTGTCAGAATACAATAGCTTAACGGGGAGGATTCCCTCATCCACATCAAGTGTGTGTGGAAGGGGGAATTGGGCCATTTTTCAACCGGTGGGTGAGAAAAACTGACTTATCTATAGGCTACCCTATATGCAGTAGCAGATTTGGAGTTGACTAACAAATTAAAGTGGTTGTAAAGGCAGAAGGTTTTTTACCTTAATGTATTCTATGCATTAAGGTAAAAAACCTTCTGGGTGCAGCTCCCCCCAGCCCTAGGTGAGGTGGGCCCATATACTAACCTGAAACCCATCTAGTGATGTGCATGGGAGCAGTGACTCTCCCAGGTCTCCTTATTGGCTCACACAGCAGTGGAAGCCAAGCAGCTAACTTGTTATTTAAAAAAAAACAAAAAACATTTGAACCCTTAGAACCACTTTGAGGCTGGGTTCACACCTATGCGAACTGGATGCGGCTTAAACCGCATCCAATTCGCAGGACACTTGAAAACACATTGTTTTCAAGGTGTCCGATTCACATGTGTGCGGTGCATTCGCACTCCTCATTGTGTGAATTCCCAGCCCGTTGTGTTCAATGGGAGCGCATCTAACGCGGAGATGCACTCGACACTAAACGGGGATATTTTCCCCTGCTCGCGGCCCCTCCCTCCCCCCGCAGCTGCTGCGCTGTGAGAACGAACAGAAGCTGCCGAACGGCGGCTCCGCCCCTTCTCGGCAGCAGACAGGCTGGAATTCGCACCGGACTGGTGTGAATCCAGCCTAAATCTGAATTTAAGCTAACACTTTATAATCAGTTAGGCCCCTTTCACACAGGGACCGCCCGATCATCAGCGGTAAACCGCCGCTAATTTAGCGGCGATTTACCGCTGTTATAGCAACGCTATGGTGCCGCTATTCGGGCGGCAGCACGGCACTTTTAACCCCCCCCACAAGGGGTTAAACGGGGGTTAAAAGTGCCAGCGCTCGGCGCTCCCGGAGTGGTGTACAGCCGCTACGGGAGCGCTGCTCATTCAATCTAATGGCAGGAGCGGTGGAGGAGCGGTGAATACACCACTCCCCACATTCCTGAAAAATCATGCTTGCAGGAGTTTAATTTTACTCCTGCAAGCACACCGCCCTGAACCGCTCAAGTGTGAAAGGACACACTGGGTTGAATGGGGAGATGCTTTACAGGCGCTATTTTTAGCGCAATAGCGCCTGTAAAGCGCCCCAGTGTGAAAGGGGCCTTACAGCAACTGTTTTTTTTTCTTTTGAGAGCAAGGATTTACGTAAATAAATAAATAAAAAAAAGCTGATCCACCTCACCAACCGCTCAGTGTCTGCTACCCCTCTCTGTCAATCACTCCATTTGCTTCTACTCACCCAACAAATGAAATTCAAAATTCTAACAATAACTTGCAAAGACATCCACAACTCGGCCCCCAGCTACATCACTAACCTAATCTCAAAATACCAACCTACTTGTTCCCTTTGTTCCTCCCAAGACCTACTGCTCTTTTGTTCCCGCATCACCTCCTCCCATGCTCGCCTCCTGGACTTTTCCCGAGCCTCACCCATCCTATGTAGGGTTGCCACATCATCCCTTTAATCCAGGACACATATGAATTACACAGGTTGTTCTGAGGCTAATTTAATGCAGATGAGGCACCAAGTGAGTTTAATTACCACCTTAATCAGCCACAGAACCTGTGTAATCCATATGTGTCCTGGATTAAAGGGATGATGTGGCAACCCTAATCCTATGGAACTCCCTACCCCAATCTGTCCGACTATCTCCTACTCTGCTTGCGTGTAGACATTCCCTGAAAGCTTTTCTCTTTAGAGAACCCTATTCTGCCTTTATCCAACAGCTGTACTTTTATTTTCTCCATCAGATCATCCCCCACAGTTGTTACCATTTGTATCACTTGACCCCCTCTCCTAGATTGTAAGCTCTAAAGAGCAGGGCGCTTTGATTTCTCTTGTATTGAAATGTATTGTAACTGTACTGTCTGCCCTCATATTGTAAAGCGCTGCGCAAACAGTTGGTGCTATATAAATCCTGTATAATAATAATAATAATTATTGTAAGCACCCCTCTCAGTGGTAAATGATTTGTCTAAGGCTGCATTCACACAGGGGCGACCCGACTTCAGCGCGACTTCGCTAGGCGATTTAAGCGCAACTTTCAGCGCGACTTCCAGCGCGACTTAAAGGACCTCAGGCGACTTTACAACACGACTTTAGCCAGGCGACTTTGCCTTGACCAATCAGAGAAGAGAGGGAGGGGGCTGCCTAAAAATAAATTCTATTCTTTTTAACTGTGAAGTCGCTTCCATATAGATGGGGATCCGACTTGGAGGCGACTTCTATTGAATTCTATGGGCACAAGTCGGATAGAAGTCGCCTAGAAGTAGTACAAGAACCTTTTCAGAAGTCGCCTTGAAGTCGGAGCGACTTCAGTCGTGTATATTAAGACGGCTCCCATTCATTTCAATGGGATTTCAAATGTCAAGCGACTTGGGGCGACTTGAGGCAACTCAAGTCGGATCGCAAGTCGCCCCTGTGTGAATGGGCTCTTAGGCTTTTTGCTTGATAACTTAGTCTGTTATAAGAAGTTGAAAAACAACAGACTTACTGACTGGATCACTGGATGAAACTAAAGGAAAAAAAGCTTAAAAAAATGCAGCCACCACATCTACAAATAGCTAAGCTGCAATATATTGCATGTTTGCTTTTGGGTTTAGATACACTTTAAGCGAAGTTATCACTATGTATCTACTACTGTCATTTACAGTAAGCATCAAGGAAATCATCAATGCTTATATATTCTTTAACCACTTGCTGACCAGCGGCTGGTCGGCTCTATTGTGCAAATCGTCGTAGCTGTACGGCGGCGCTTTAAGAGACTGTAGGGTCGCGATGTCCGCCTCTGGAGCTGATGCACGTGACCTTCAGGCGGGTTGTCCGCCGACCACCCGCAATCGCTCCTCACAGAGCCAGAATGGGGATCTGTTGATGTAAACAAACAGATCTCCCTTCTGACAGGGAAGTGGAGAGAGATCTGCTGTTCTAAGTGATCAGGAGCAGCATTCTCTCTTCACCCCCAATCACTACATTCCCCCCACAGTTAGAAACACCTACCTAGGAAACACTTAACCCCTTGATTGCCCCCTAGTGTTAACCCTTCACTACCATTGACATTTATACATCAATCAGTGGCTATTTTGAGATCGCTGTATAAATGTCATTGGTCCCAAAAAAGTGTCAAAAGTGTCCGATCAGTCCGCTGAAATATCACAGTCCTGCTAAAAATCGCAGATCGCCACCATTACTAGTAAAAAAAAAAGAATAAAAATGCCATAAATCTATTCCCATAGTTTGTAAACGTGATAACTTTTGCGCAACCCAATCAATATACACCTATTGCGACAGCGTCACACGACAGTGCAATTGTCAGTTAAAGCGACGCAGTGCCGTATCGCAAAAAGTGCTCTGGTCAGGACGTAGATAAATCCTTCAGGGACTGAAGTGGTTAAACTAGGAAAAAAAATACAAATCACCTAAGATTAAACTTCTACAAATAGGTATAAAGAATTTAAGTCACATATATTAAGTTTCACATACCAACACATTAGGATCATCATTTAAAGTGAATGATTTTGTGAAGTTGCTTTTGAACGATTACCTACACAGACGCACTTCTACACGCCACAACTTAGTTTATGGGGAAATTCTTAAAATCAATAACACTTTGTACAAACAGGAATTTGAACTTAAACCTTATTGTCAACATGCCAGTTCTCTATTCTCAGGTATTTCCATCACGCCAACATACAGACTGACACTAAACACTAAAGAATGACATAAACTGTACAACTGTAAAAGGACAAACATCTCCCGTACAAACACATCCCCACTTCTTATTGTTCTCCATCCCTCTCCGTTATAGATTAATGAGCATTCTTCTTTCTGCATACCTCTGCAATCCAACGCACCAACACAACCCAGTGTACAGAGGTACACTAACACCACCACATTACATCTGCTGGTTGAGTCATCTCCTGGTCACTATTCCTGAAGCTTTCTTCCTCTCTTCTACCTGTGGAGTTTGTGATACCTGTTCTCCTCCCTCTAAGCACGCCTGCAGAGTTCACTCTGCCAAGCCCTCCCCTTTACCTGGATTCCAGGGACACCTGGCGTCAGGTAATCGTGACACAGCATCTGTGTAATACAAGGGCGTAGACTGAGTTCCACGGGGTATAGGGTGGGGCGTAGTGGGCATCACCCTTCACACACAGTAATCAAGAAGTCATACAATCTGCCATTTCATCCAGTATTTACTAAAAGCAACATTCCCCCGTGACCTGTGTACACAAAACGTGAATCCAGCCAACTGCTCGAAACGGAATTCATTTTACTGGCTTAGTTTTATTTTATTTTTTTCTTTACAAGTTTCTTTTTTCAATAGGAAGAAGCTGAGAATGTTCACTATATGTATTTAATATACACAAATATTTAAAGTAGTTCCAATCTGACCATACAAACGTTGTACAATCAACATTGATTTACCAAAACTTTCTAACATGAGAACCTACCTCATCTATCCATTCAATTTGTATCCAATCAGGAAGGCTCTTGCATTATATAGTTGTTACAAAAACAGACTCACAAAAATAGAAGGCGCGCACACCTAGTGCATTACCAAAAATATTAAATCGGAAAGTAAAATCGATAAAAAATGGATACTCACAAGATGTCAATTGGACATGAGCCATAACAAAACACACAGTGCTGAACAGGAGGGATGTAGATGTGCCATAAAACAACACGAGGTGTACAGCTGACGTGTTTCGGGGGCACGCCCCCTTCTTCAGAGCTGGGACGCCCTCTTAGCGCTGAAAGTGACTGCTTGCTTTTATATAGTTGTTGTCAGATCTAAACCCCGGGTCACGTATATGCGAATTGGATGCATTTTGATGTTGGCGCTATATAAATCCTGTATAATAATAATAATCCAATTCACATGATATGTGAACCAAACCAGCTTTCTATAAAACTGGTTCACATATGTGCAGGCCGGCCGCAGTGCGATTCAAAAAGAGTCCTGTGCAATTTTCAGTGCGGTTCAGGTGCGAATTCAAGGGTCATGCACTTTAAAAATTCACACCTGAATCACACCTGAACCATTGAATGAAACCACACTGGACTTCTTTGAAAAATCGCAGTGAAACCGGCCCGCAGATATGTGAACCTGGTGTAAAGGTGATTGTACAATCAGATTGTGGTGACCTTAAAGTATATGTGAACCCTTACCTTGTAAAATAGAAATAAAAAGCAAACCATTTGTGTGTATATATATATATATATATATATATATATATATATATATATATATATATATATATATATATTTATATATATATAAATATATGTATGTGTGTGTGTGTGTGTGTATATATGTATATGTGTGTGTGTGTATATATGTGTGTGTATATGTGTATATATATATATACACACACTCACACACACACACACTATATTACCAAAAAATATCGGGAATCCTGCTATTACTTTATTACACGCGCATGAACTTTAATGGTATACCAGTTTTAGTCCTTAGGGCTCCATATTGAATTGGTCCACCCTTTGCAGTTATAACAGCTTCAACTCCTCTGGGAAGGCTGTCCACAAGGTTTAGGAGTGTGTCTATGGGAATGTTTGACCGTTCTTCCAAAAGTGCATTTGTGAAGTCAGACATTGATGTTGGATGAGAAGGCCTGGTTCACAGTCTCCACTCTAATTCATCCCAAAGGTGTTCTATCAGGTTGAGGTCAGGACTCTGTGCAGGCCAGTGAGTTCCTCCACCTCAAACTCACTCATCCATGTCTTTTTGGACCTTGCTTTGTGCACTGGTCCAAATCATTTGGTGGAGGGGGGATTATGGTGTGGGGGTTTTTTTCAGGGGTTGGTCTTGGCCCCTTAGTTCCAGTGAAGGGAACTCTTAAGGCATCAGCATACCAATACATTTTGGACAATTTCATGCTCCCATCTTTGTGGGGACAGTTTGGGGTTGGCCCCTTCCAGTTCCAACATGACTGCGCACCATTTGGCGTGAGAGTTGGTGATGTCACTACTGTGCTGCTAACAGTTCTCCCTTTTGGAGACTGACATGACAAACCTCTGCCAAAATGGCCACCTCCACACAGAGACAGTGCAGTACAAGGCATGATAAGTCAGTAATGGGGTAAAGATCTGCAGGGAGACCACAGCTAATACTGGTTGCCTTTGGCCTTTGTAAAGCCACTACGGTATGACCATACCATGTTAAATAACGACATGTGCCCCAGTGTCTGTGCTGTATAAAAAACATGCCAATTTGTACCTTATTTCAGTGCATCTCTTGGCGCTCACGTGACTGCCCACTGTTCTCCTCTCCCAGGCTGGCAACTACAGTGGGAGGGGCTGAGAACTCCCGGATGACAGAGGCACGTAAACTGATCACGTTGTCAGCGCTCAGCAGCCATGATAAACCATGGTCAGTTTACAGAGGGGAGGGTAGAACCAGGCAGGATCAACCAGGTATTTTAGATTATACAGGGGGCCAAATTACACAGCACAAGCACTGTGCTGTATAACATGCTTTAAGGGACCAGGATCCATTTTTTTTTTGTAATGGTTTTAAAGCGGTTATATTGTCCGCTTGGTCATTTTTACCTATAGGTAAGCCTATAATAAGGTTTACCTGTAGGCAAAATGAATATCTCCTAAACATGTATGGTTTAGGAGATATCCACCTGGCATGCAGCCGCTGACGTCAGCAGCGCATGCGCAGTGAAGGTCCGGAGTATCGCGCCGGAACTTGCCGGAACAGAAGGCTCCCACGCATGCGTGGGAGTGACGTCATTGCAGCTCACAGCGCCAGAACCACAAACCCAGAAGAAACGCAGAGGGGACATATCAGCTACCTCAGCGGTGACCGGACGGCCCTGTCCTGTGGGAGCTTCCTTCTAAGGTAAGTATTTCATAATAAGCTAGTATGCAGTGCATACTAGCTCATTGTGCCTTTGCCTTACAGGTATTTTTTTTTTGGTGGGCATACAACCGCTTTAATGCTTACATCAAGCTATTATATGCCAGCAACACTAATCTACCAAATATCCTACTCACAATGTACACAAATCAATAGAGCAAGTGTCATTATTGCCAAATGCCATGATTATTTTTAAGTTAAAAAAAAACTTATGGTATCTTGAATAAAACATTGGCCCCAAAACCTTTCAAGGGGCCTAATGCCAAGGCACATTTCATAAGGTCTCTGACAACCTGGAACATTGTGGGTGCTTCAAATCAGTAGAAACTGGTCTTTATTTTAACCACTTCCCGACCGCCGTATGCAGAATGACGGCCGGGAAGTGGTTTAGTTATCCTGACTGGACGTCATATGACGTCCTCAGGATAACAAGCCGCCGCGCGCCTGGGGGGGGGGGGGGCGCATCACGGCGATCGGTGGTGTGGGAGGTCAGTCTGACCCCCGCAATACCGATCTCGGTAAAGTGCTTCCATCCAAAGCACTTTACCCTGTGATCAGCCGTGACCAATCACGGCTGGTCACAGTGTAACACAGGAAACCCGTTTATCGGCAGACCTGAGTAGTGGAGAGCCGATCGGCTGCTCTCCCGACAGGGAGGGTTTGTGCTGATGACTTATCAGCACAGCCCCCCTCGGATCGCCACACTAGACCACCAGGGAGTCTGCCCAGGGATCAACAGCAATGTCCCCACCCAGGACCACCAGGGATCCGACCAGGGACCACCAGGGAGCCGATCTGGACCAGGAGGGAGACCACCCTAGACCACCGGGTAAGGGGCATAGTGCCCAATATGAATGGCACTTATTGCCACCTTCAGATGCCACCCTAGACCACCAGGGAATGGGCCCCTTTCTGTACATATGCCCACCAGTGCCCCTATCAGTGTGTACCAGTGCCCCTATCAGTGCATACCAGGGCCACATATCAGTGCCCACCAGTGCCACCTATTAGTGCCCACCTATGAGTGCCCAGTGCCGCCTATGAGTGCCAATCAGTGCCGTCTATGAGTGCCCATCAGTGCCGCTTATCAGTGTCCGTCAGTGCTGCATATCAGTGCCCATCAGTGTTTCATATCATTGCCCATCAGTGCTGCTCATCAGTGCCGCCTAACAGTGCTCATCATTGCTGCATATAAGTGCCTCATCATCAGTGCCACCTCATCAGTGCCACCTCATCAGTGCCAATCAGTACTGCCAGATCAGTGCCCGTCAGTGTAGCCTCATCAGTGCCCATCAGTGATGGAGAAAATTTACTTATTTACAAAGTTTTGTGACAGAAATAGAGAATTTTTTTTTTCAAAATTTTCGGTATTTTTTTGTTTATAGCGCAAAAAATAAAAACCGCAGAGGTGATCAAATACCACCAAAAGAAAGCTCTATTTGTGGGAACAAAATTATAAAAACTTTGTTTGGGCACAGCGTCGCACGACCGCGCAATTGTCATTCAAAACTCAACAGCACTGAAAGCTGAAAATTGGTCTGGTAGGAAAGTGTTCTAAGTGCATAGTATTGAAGTGGTTAAGAATCTTAAAAAAGATGTGTCCCTTTCAAATTGTGTTGTGCCATAGCCAGTCATGTAGTATGCAGTGCTGTTAGAAATCCATATGCTGGGACAGCAAACAGCAGTTAAATAAGACAAAAACACACCTTTGTTTGGCAAAAGTTATGGCAGTGGCCTTTATTGTTGTTGGCTTTAACATTAAATAGATTTAAATCATTTTAAACACTTACGCCAACCCAGCCACTACGGCTCAAGCTGCATCCAACAATAACAGGGGAATTGCCCCAACTTCAACCAACTTCCACAATAGAACTGAATCTTTAATAAAAACACCAATTCAATAAATGAAATATATCCATAGAAAATAACTTACTGTCCCCCTTAAATAAGGTGACACATGCCACACAACCTAGGGCCGCGACAACCAGTGATATAAATACATAATTTCTTTTTTTTTTTGGGTAGGGAGGGAGGGAACACCACAGCTTGATGCTTTTTTTTTTCAGTTGAAAATTGACCGCCAAAACACCCTAAAACTGCCTGGCTACAGGGGACCTGGCCTACCATTAGCTAGTTGGGGACCAATAGGGACTGTTCCTGCATTTTTAAAGCCTGAGGGGTGGCTGGAAACTCTGCTGTTGCTATCCCATAAGGAAAAGGGGGGCTTGAAACCGTTTTCCCCACTTTTCCTTTCATTAGCCAAAAATCGGATAACGCCTTGTCGGCAGACAAAAGTTTTCTAGTCGGCTCATATAGGCTTTTGTTGGACGATAATTGAAAATCGGCTGTCGAATAGAGTGTACTAACGGTCAGATTATCAGAAGACAGGCTGTCGTATGAAAATTTTCGGCCAATAATTGTACCGTGTATACAGGCCTTTATTGATCTGTAAGCATGTGTGAATGAAGGGACCATCACTGGTGTTCCCTGCAGGCAGCCTGTTCAAATCAAGGACCGATGGCCAACTGCACGGACCTGTACAAATCTCCATGCACATCCCAGGCAGACAGATAGGGGTTGATTTACTAAAGCTTGAAAGTGCAAAATTTGGTGCAGCGCCACACAGAAACCAATCAGCTTCAAGGTTTTATTGTCAAAGCTTGATTGAACAAGCTGAGGTTAGAAGCTGATTGGCTAGCATGCACAGCTGCACCAGTTTTTGCCCTCTCCAGCTTTAGTAAATCAACCCCATAGACCGCATTCTAATCTGTGCATCAGACACACATACATGTACACTCCGGGGATGCATGTGGAGATCTGTGCAGGTCTGTACAGCCGGTCACCTGTCATTGATTTGAACAGGCTTCTTTGCACAGGTCTACATGGAACACCTGTGCAGGTGAAGACTGCCCCTTCGCACAGGCATATGGATCGTGTGCTCATGTGACTGAGGACTAACAGTGGAGTTCATATACCATTTCAAGTGACGCCACCATAAAGACCCACCAGCATCTGGTCTGATATAGCCTGCAAGGAATCACCAAGGGAGTGTCTACTAGCCGTATTCTATGTAATTTACACTGAGCTGCATAAGTGCAGCTCAGTTTACATTCTGACACAGTGCCTGGGTGAGGAGATGACTGCAATTCTGTGCATGCAAAAGTGGCGGGCGATGGGTTTTTTTCTTGGGGGTGCGGCACACAACCACCCCCCACCCCCCAGGTGGCCGGCGGCACTTAACCACTTCAGCCCCGGAAGAATTTCCCAGGTTAGGACCAGAGCACTTTTTGCGATTCAGCACTGCGTCGCTTTAACTGACAATTGCGCGGTCGTCTTGTACCCAAACAAAATTTTCGTCCTTTTTTCCCCACAAATAGAGCTTTCTTTTGGTGGTATTTGATCACCTCTGCGTCATTTCTGATCACCGCTATAAACAAAAGAAGAGCGACAATTTTGCAAAAAAACCCAAATTTCTTACTTTTTGCTAAAATACAAATCCAAAAAAAAAATATATAAAAAAACATTTTTTTCATCGGTTTTGGCCGATTTATATTCTTCCTCAAATTTTTGGTAAAAAAAATCGCAATCGCCGTTTATTGATTGGTTTGCACAAAAGTGGCCGCGTTTACGGATGATGAGAATTCATTTCTGGGGGTTTTTAATTTTTTTTTACTAGTAATGGCGGTGATCTGCGATTTTTAGCGGTACTGCGATATTACAGCGGACATGTCGGACCATTTTGACACTTTTTTGGGACCAATGACATTTATACAGTGATCAGAAATTTAAATGTCCACTGATTACTGTATAAATGTCAGTGAAGGGGTTAACCTGCAGGGGGAGATCTAGGGGGTGTTTACATCGGCGGTTCCCCGTTCTTTGGCTGTGGCCGTTCATCGCGGCTCGCCGGCGGACAGCGGGTCCGCCTGAGCCGTGAGCACACCCCTCAGAAGTACGCCCCCTAGCGGCCACTCGCAGATCGCCGCTTTTTTACGGCGATTCACGCTAAGCGTCCACACTGCCGCTGTGAATATACGGTAGGCGGTGTGGAAGTGGTTAAAGAGGAAGTAAACCCTGATGGGTTTTACTTCCTCTTTATTACCCTGCAATGTAAAAGCATAATGGGCTAGTATCTGTGATGCTGTATACCCCTGTATACCCTATCTATGATGCCGTATACCTGTAAGAAACCATCTGTGGGCATTGGAATGCCTATGCGCGGGCGCACGGCCATTTAAGCAGACCGCACCCTGTAACCAGTGCTGTCCATGCTACAGCGTTCCCAGATCCTGTGACCCCCCCATCGTTTACTCTGAGTGACTTTCCTGCATCTGTGACCCCGGCTTTACTTGGACTTTTGTTTGCTATCTGCCTGCCCTGACCCTGGCCTGTCTACGACTACTCTTTGGCCTGCTCCTTTGTACCTCTGCTGCCTGCACGTTGCCGACCTTGCTCGTACCTGACTATCTGCCTGCCTGATCCATCTGTACCGCACTGCCAGCCTGTTACCGACCCGATCTGCATCACCATTCTTCTGCCTGCACGAGTTCCAATGGACCCTCACCTACCACCAGTGACCAAGTCCAGCCCTCGTGCCCCCCTGTGCTCCAGAACTCCCTGTCTGCTCTACCAGGGGTTCTCGAACCAGGGCCGTAAGGGAGGTTGTCCCCTGCATAAGTCAGACTTGACCACCAGGTATGTGACAAAACCCCTGTATACCCTATCTGGTGATTCTGTATACCCCTGTATACCCTATGTGGTGATGCTGTATACCCCTGAATACCCAATCGGTGGTGCTGTAAACTCCATCTGGTGATGCTATATACCCCATCTGGTGATGCTGTATACCCCATCTGGTGATGCTGTGTACCCCTGTATACCCTATCTGATAATGCTGTGCACACCTGTATACCCTATCTGGTGATGCTGTATACCCTATATATGATGCTGTATACCCATGTATACCCTATCTGTGATGCTGTATACCCTTTCTGGTGATGCTGTATACCGCTGTATACCCCATCTGGTAATGCTGTATACCCCTGTATACCCCATCTGGAGATGCTGTATTCCCCATCTGGTGATGTTGATAACCCTGTATACCCTATCTGGTGATGCTGTATACCCCATCTGATGATGCTGTGTACCCCCTTATACCCCATCTGGTGATGCTGTATACCCCATCTGGTGATGCTGTGTACCCCTGTATACCCTCTGTGATGCTGTATACCCTTTCTGGTGATGCTGTATACCCCTGTATACACTATCCGGTGCTGCTGTATACTCTATATATGATGCTGTATACCCCTGTATACCCTATCTGGTGATGCTGCATTCCCCTGTATACCCTATTTGTGATGCTGTATACCCCATCTGGTGATGCTGTATACCCCTGTATACCCCATCTGGTGATGCTGTATACCCATCTGGTGATGTTGTACACCCCTGTATCCCCCATCTGGTGATGTTGTATACCCCTGTATACCTTATCTGGTGATGCTGTATACCTGTCATGTACTTGGCGGTGGAGTCTGACTTATGCAGGTGTAACCTCTCTTGCGACCCTGATTCGTGAACCCCTGGTAGAGCAGACAGAAGGCTCAGGAGTGCGGATGGCACGAGGGTTGAGATGGCCACCGGTGACAACTGAAGAGGTGCTTCCGGTCTCATGCTAGTTGAACAGAATGGTGGTACAGGCCGGGTCGGTAGCGGGCTGGCGGTGCAGCACAGAAGGGTCAGACAGAAGAGTGATCGGGCACAGGCAGAGTTTAACGGGCTGGCGGCAAAGGTACAAGGGAGCAGGCAGGAGAGTGGTTGTGGATAGCCGAGGTCCATGCAGGCGGAGATCAGAGCAGGGTCGAGACAAGGCAGGTCACAGGAACAGGTATCTGATAATCAGGTTGCTCAGGAACACACACACACACAAACGCTGTATATCAGACAACACTGGCTGCTGGGCGTTGCTAGCCTAAATAGGGCCGTTTGGCACCGTTTCCGGCGCATGTACGGGAGCACGCGGGGGCGCACGTGAACAAACTTAGCAGGATTACTATCCTTAAAGGACTGACTAAGTTCAACCACGTGGATGTTGGTTTCGGCTCCCAGGAGCTGTCTTCAGGGCCGTAACCCCTCCATTTCACAAGGTATTGAACCCCGCCTCCCCTTTCCCTGCAGTCCAGGATGGATTCGACCTCAAATACTTCTTCGCCATCCACTAAAATTGGTCCTGGCGGGTTTATGTTCCACCCAGGAAAAGGATTTGGGGTTTTAACAGGGACACATGGACAGGGTGGACCTGCAAACACGGCGGGATTTCCAACTCATATGCCACTCGGTTGACTTTTCTTTTCACCCGAAAAGGCCCAATGAACCTGGGTCCCAATTTCCTCGATGGGCAGGCCAGCTTGAGATTTTTTGTGGCGAGCCAGGCTTGCTCTCTGCGTTGTAAGTCCAACTCTCCCCGTCTCCCTCTGTCAAAGATCTCCTTGTTGTACTGCTGAGTCCAGGCCAGGGTTTCCTGTAAAAGTTTGTTATTCTCTTCCAGAAATTTGATAGTCTCCTGTGCTGTGTGTACTATGCTTTCCAGGTTGCCTGTGGGCATAAAAGTTGGATGAAAGCCATAGTTGGCCAGGAATGGAGATTGTTTGGTGGCTGAGTGCACCGTATTGTTGAAGGCGAATTCAGCAAACGGTAGCAGAGAGACCCAGTTGTCCTGTGAAAACAAAGAGAAACAATGTAGGTACTGTTCAAGTGTCTGATTGGTTCTCTCCATCTGGCCGTTAGTCTGTGGATGGTAGGCTGAGGAGAGGGCGAGTTTGATGTCCAGGGAGGCACACAGGGCTTTCCAAAATTTGGACATAATTTGGACTCCGCGATCTGAGACAATACTCAAGGGGACTCCATGGAGCCTGACTATTTCTCGGATGAAGATGGTGTACCCTTCATGGGTAAGAAGTGTGCCATTTTAGTTAACCGATCCACGACCACAAAGATTGTTGTATACCCCTGGGACGGGGGAAGTTCCACGATAAAGTCCATGGAAATCATAGACCAGGCCCGTTCAGGTACAGGAAGTGGCCTTAGTAGCCCCCAAGCCTTGGCTTTGCTACTCTTGTGTTGGGCGCAGGTGGGACAAGAACTGACATACCTCCGATAGTTCTTGTCTGCCTGGGGCCACCAGAAAGAGGATGCCAGAACAAATAGGCGCTGCCCCTCTGGTACAAAAAGCCTGTTCTTGTGCCATAGCAGTCCATCTTTTGCTATCAGATTGGGGTCTGTTGGCTTGGGAGTCCTGGACAGAGACTGCCTGATACGGGACAGTAGGCCCCCCTTTGTCAGGAGAAAGTTTCTGGGATGCAGCACAGTGTCCGGAATCATGGGGTCCCCGGGTTTGCAGAACATCCGGGACAAGGCATCCGGTTTGGTGTTCTTCAACCCAGGCCTGTACGTAACATGGAAGAGGAAATGTGAAAAGAGAGCCCATCGGGCTTGACAAGGTTTCAGTCGTCTGGCCGACCTGAGATACTCAAGGTTTTTATGGTCTGTCAGGATTCTAACAAATAGCGCCACTCTTCCAGGGCAGCTTTGATGGCCAGTAGCTTGCGGTCTCCGAAGTCAGAATTCCTTTCTGGAGAGGACAACATCCTGGAGAAGAACGCCACTAGGTGGAGGACCCCTTTTGCTCCTTGTCTCTGTGACAGGATGGCCCCAACAGCGACCTCGGAAGCATCCACTTCTAGGACAAATGGCAGGGCCGGATCAGGGTGCTTCAGGACAGGAGCAGACGTGAATAGATTTTTCAGGGTCTCAAAGGTCTTTTGGGCTTCCTCAAACCACACAAATCGTGTATTCAGCTTAGTCAGCTGTGTGATCGGGGCGATGATGGCCGAGAATCCCTTTATGAATTTCCTATAGAAGTTGGCGAAGCCAATGAAACGTTGAATTCCCTTCTTGTCTGTGGGGGCGGGCCATTCAAGAATGGCAGAGACCTTCTGAGGGTCCATAATAATACCTGTGACCGAGATGATGAGTCCTAGGAAGGAGATGCTGGTTTGTTCGAACTCACATTTTTCGGCCTTGGCGTACAGCCCATGCTGCCGAAGGCGGCTCAGAACACAGGCAACATGTTTGCGATGCTATTCCAACATGGGGGAGAATATCAGGATGTCATCTAAGTAGACGATCATGAAGAGATCCAGATAATCCTTAAACACATTGTTCACGAAATGCTGGAACGTAGCTGGGGCATTGCAAACTCCAAAAGGCATCACCAAGTACTCAAAGTGTCCGAACCGGGTGCAGAAGGCAGTTTTCCATTCATCGCCCTCCTGGATTCGGACCAGGTTATAAGCCTCACGGAGGTCCAGTTTTGTGAATATTGTTGCCGTTCCAAGTCTCTGGGAGAGCTCCGGGACCAAGGGCAGGGGATAACGGTTTTTGACCGTTATCTTGTTATGTTCCCGATAGTCTATACAAGGCCTCGGGGTGTGATCCTTTTTTTCAACAAAGAAGATTCCAGCTCCTGCTGGGGACGTAGAGGGCCGGATGAAGCCCTTTTCCAGGTTTTCATCTATATAGCTCTTGAGGACTGCAAGTGGACCTCGGCTCCGGGAAGGAGCTCGATAGGACAGTCATATGGCCTATGGGGTGGTCCTTGTTCAGCCCCCTTTTTGCTAAACACGGAAGGAGTGGTAGACTGGAGGGACCAGTAAGCAGGTCTCAGAGTCAGGGTTACTATCCAGACTGAGCAGAGTAGGGGTAGGCACTTCAGTTCCAGGGAGGCAGTGCTGACGGCAGTAAGGTGACGAGAATTTGGTCTCGCCAGTAGTCCAGTCGATGCTGGGGCTATGGGCCTTAAGCCAGGGTAATCCGAGGATAACCGGAAAAAGTGGGGACACAATGACGTCCAGTAGCAGTAGTTCCCAATGCCTGTCAGGGGTAGAGGCAGGTATGGGTACTGCCTCATGCATGACCACACCGGACTTAATGGTAGTGCTGTCTGCCAGACGTACGACCATCCCGTGGGATTTGGGTCGCAACGGAATCAGATGCTGTACCGCAAAGGTCTGATCAATGAATCCACTGCAGGCACCAGAGTCGATGATTGCGGTCACCAGGATGCTCCTGTCGGGAAGCTGCAGTGAGAGCGGAAGGGTGAGGTAAGAGGAGGTATTCAGGGTGAATGACCTGAAGTATCCGGGTGGTCACTACAGCTGTGGTGAAAGTTATTTTTTGGTGTGCTCTTCCTGGTTTCTGTGAGACAGATGGCAGCATCATTGTGAGCAGACAGACCAAGTGTTTGGGATTAATCCATCCAGAGCCCGGTCCTGCACACCCAGGGGTCCGCACAGTTTTGTTGTTGTATACTGTGCTAACGGATACAGACGAGCCGGGTGCAGCAGAAAGGCTGTCGGATGACACATACACAGGCTATTTAGCCGTGCCCCTGCTTGTGTTGGGACTTGATACCAGCATTTCTATTGTGCATTGTGCACCATATCACGTATTTTGGGTTGAACTAGATGGACTTGTGTCTTTTTTCAACCTGACTAAATATGTATTGGAATATTGCCAGATGCTATTCATCCTCTATGAGATCAAACCCATGACACAGCACGTAGGGGAAGTGTTCAATATTCCACCGTGAAATATAGCCCTACTCTTGGACTTCTGTTCACTAATTTACCAGCTGTACTGACCACCCGGATACTTCGAGCCATTCATGCTTGCTGAATCATTATACGGGACATTGTATCAAGCTACTTAGTTTGTCAGCTGGTACATGATTGGCGATAGTGTGGATGACTGAGGAGTGTGTCTGAGCCATGCGAGGCCTGTTAGACAACGTTGTCTTATTTTAACTTGTTTTCTACAATGGTGATATCATCGTGTGTAATTTTAAATTGTTTCAATAAAATACATTATTTTAACTATTTTTGTTCCTGGTAGGTATTCTGGGTGAATTTTCACCAATTGTTGCGTGGGCTTTACTAACCCTAGGAACACCATCTATTATAGGGTCTTTTGCGTCATAGCATGGCCCTGAGCTTTGGGCCATTAACCAGTATATATGACTAGCAGTTAAGCTTATTACTGTGTGTATCTTACCTACACATATACCATATCGCTACGGGTGCCTTTTTTACCAATATTAGTAGTCTTTGATTGAGGTATTCAGGGTGGCTGGTGCGGTACCACAGAAGACTGGTGGACGCTTGCCACACTTGGCAGGGCACATCCTCACTATATGACCGGGCTCACGGAAGTACAGACATAGGCGGTCGCCGTCACGGCATTACCTTTCTTCCTCTGTCAGAGATGGCCGATGAAGACCCTGCTGCACGGGTTCAGTAGGTGCCGCTGATCTCTCTGCCATGTGCTCTCTGAGGTGCCTATCTATCCGGATGGACAGATTTATTAGTGAATCCAGGTTGCGACGTACTCCCACACAGGCCAGTTCATCTTTTAGGGGATCAGAGAGGCCCAACCGGAACTGGTAACAGAGGGCTGCTTCGTTTCAGGCAGTGTCAGCACTCCAGCACCTAAACTCTGTTACATAGTCCTCTGCCACAAGGTGACCTTGCTGGAGCGCATGGAGTGCTGCCTCAGCAGCAGCGGCTTGATGAGGATCCTCATATAATATGGCCATAGCCTGGAAGAACAGAGTACAGCTGCTCACTTCTGCGGCCTTTTGTTCCAGTAGACGGTGTGCCCAGGACTGGGGGTCCCCCCGCAATAGGGAGATCACTAACCCCACCTTTGTGGTCTCCAGAGAAAAGGTGCAGAGTTGAAGTGCAAGGTAAAGTTCACAGGCAGTGCGAAACGACTAGAACTTGGTGCGGTCATCCGAAAACCGATCCGGCCAGGGAACCTTAGGTTCCGGCGGCAACAACGCCACGGTATGGTCCATGGGCTGGCTACTTCCAGGAGCTGAGGCTACGGCGAACTCAAGCACCCATTCCTCCAGTCGGGTATAATCATCCTGCAGGGTCTTGACGGCCCGGGTCAGGTCAGCCAGATGAAAACAGAGATCGTCCATTTGCGAGGCCTCCTGCGCAGACTCAGGCATGGCTGTCTGATACTGTCACGTACCTGGCGGTGGAGTCTGACTTATGCAGGAGTAACCTCTCTTGCGACCCTAATTCGTGAACCCCTGGTAGAGCAGACAGGAGGCTCAGGAGTGAGGATGGCACGAGGGTTAAGATGGTCACTGGTGACAACTGAAGAGGTGCTTCCGGTCTCGTGCTAGTTGAACAGAATGGTGGTACAGGCCGGGTCGGTAGTGGGCTGGCGGTGCAGTACAAGTTGTCAGACAGAAGAGTGGTCGGGCACAGGCAGAGTTCATTAACGGGCGGGCGGCAAAGGTACAAGGTAGCAGGCAGGAGAGTGGTCGTAGATAGCTGAGGTCAGTGCAGGCGGAGATCAGAGCAGGGTCGAGACAAGCCGAGTCACAGGAACAGGTATCAGATAATAAGGTTGCTCAGGAACACACACAAACGCTGTAGATCAGACAGCCCTGGCTGATGGCCTAAATAGGGCCGTTTCCGGCGTGCATGTGTGCAAATGCACACAGGTGCGCGCATTGGCGCACCGGCATTTCCAGATTGCAAATTCCTATTCCTAACAATACCCCATCTGGTGATGCTGTATACCCCTGTATACCCTATCTGGTGATGCTGTATACTCCTGTATACCATATCTGGTAATGCTTTATACCCATGTATACTCTATCAGGTGATGCTGTATACCCCTGTCTACCCTATTTGTGATGCTGTATACCCTATCTGGTGATGCTGTATACCCCTGTATACCCTATCTGTTGGTGCTGTATACCCCTGTATATTTGTAAAGGAAGGTTCCTTCAATTAGAACATGGGATTTTTATAGGCAAACTGACTCAAAATTCATAAATAAACTTTAACAAATGTATTGGTATACAAAAAAATGGGGGGGAAAAATATATATAAAAAGCACAGAGTGCAATTCAATTGTACAAACTGCAAATTGTTATACAATACATGAAACAGTCAAGATATGCTGATTCTCGAACTCTGACGCATTTCGGGATACACCCTTCTTCAGGGACTTTGTTTTTTGTAGAGAATCAATTCTATAATACAATACAGTACAAATGTTATGATCACATTCAAAAGACAACCATATTGTTCCGGACCAAAGAAAAAAAAAAAAAAGGCATGTAAAGTTTTTTTACCTTCCAAATCACACTGCTGGTAAGTACAATTGTGGCACTCTGTGAGTATATTTAAAAACAAGAACAGAATCAACCATATAGCCCAGCCAATGCTGGGTGATCTCAGAAAAGCTGCTGCTGACAACACACCACCCGAACGGTCACCGCTGAGCCTCCGTGATCGCCACCACCCTTACGTCAATCCCACCATAATACGATTGTAATAGAAAGGAATTGAATTTCCACGGGTATTAAAAGTTGTTGAAAGGTCGTCACGGATCTATATGTGTAAAAATTATTATATATTTACTGTAATGTAAAAGTGTTAGGGCGCCTAATGGGAAACAGTTATTAGTATTGAAAAAATATAAACCCCTTAATAGCCTTTCTAATCTTGAAGGAAAATACGGGGGGGATGGATCACCCATCCCAAAAATTACATCTCTCCGATCACTCATATCGAGGGTCACCACTAAGTATAGGTTCACAATTGTATTTGTGAGTTATCTCCAAAAGGTGATGGCTGATCATCATTAGCCCTTTAGTGGATATATTTGAAGAGGGGACCCTGGTTCTTACACTATGATAGTACAGCGTAGCATAGTACAATTTTCAATAAACTTGAAAATCCCCATATATAAAGATGTGACCAAGTACATAGTTGTATGTAGTATGAGCAGCAGGAGGGGAAAGGAAAACAATTCCCCACATACCTGAATGGGTTCCCAAGATGTCCTCTGGTGTGATGTGTGCCGAGCGGCTGTATGCACTGAAGCCATCCGCACACATGGCTTTAAAAGACGCCCGAGCATGCGCATTGAGTGGACACTTCCCGTCCACTCCTTCATGCGTCATAGGAGACGCGATGATACACCGTTGGCAATAGTAGGTGGGGTAACGGCAGACAAGGAAGTGACGCGATGAGGCTCCCAAAATGCGCATGCGCGGCTCCCCCATCTGCGGACACCTAGGAAAGCCAGGCATGCGCACTCCACCGACGCAAAGACTCCAGTGGAGAAACAAAAGGAGAGAGAAAAAAACGGGAGAGGCCCGAAGTTTCGGGTCTGCTCCCGGATCCCTCGCCAAGTTCTCCACACTGAGACGGAACGCCCCCCAAAGGCCTGAAGGGCCGGGGGGCTGGGTGCGCCGGGCGGGGGCCGAATGGGTGAGTGGGCCGCATCAGCACCTCAAATGTTAAATTTGTCTGTTGATTCATGATTGAATCACCATGGTTTCCACAATTGTAAGAAAAACTTACACAGCAATGCAGTATGTTCAATATAAAATAACATGGCGAGAATACAACAATACAGAACCAAAAATCTTTTTAACTTTAGTTACAAATATTTTCACCGGCAATTGTTTCTACCATACATACACAAAGGCAAGGTGCATTTCTACATAGCATTTCATCCGGCCACATGTACAAATATTAAATGACAATAAATCATTATCTGTGTTATCTCACATTATATATATATAAAGATACCCGATAGGGGACACTGAGGGGAAGAAGGAGAAAGAGAACCAACTTCAGTCTCTGCTGCTGATGTTATTTTAAATATTGCCCGAAATATTAGCACCCAACGGCAAAATTATCGCATAATTGCTATGAACAAAAGTTGTCCAGCTTAATGGAAAAGATCTCGTAAATCAAAAGGAATACCCAGTTTCACCAATGGAGCATAAATGATCAGAAGGCCTTTGTATAATGGCCATTCGTACATATACAAAAATATAAATCAAACCTCTCCATTATCAGTCCTACAAATACACGTTAAGTCCTGCATTCCTGATCCAAGGTTGTATATCTATTCAAACAATATTTTATTCTTTCTCACAACCCCCGGATATAAACCCCTCAAGGAAAGGACGAAAACTAAGTTGGCTGTTGAGGCCTGGGGGTCTGGTGGCCCCCAGTTTCTCAATCCACCAAGTTTCTTTCTGTAACAATATTTTATTCCAGTCCCCACCCCTTGGATTGGGGTGTCTATCCAAAATGAGGAATTTAATCCTGGGGCATTTGCCAGCATGACGAGTTCCAACATGTCTCCCTAATGGAAGATCAGGGTTAGCAGTCATCATGCTCTGCACATGGCGGTAAGCTCTTTTGTAAAATTCAAGTTTTGTTTTGCCAACATAGAATGAACTACATTGGCAAGTGAGTAAGTAGACCACTCCCGCAGTTTTACAGTTAGCGTAGTGTCTGGGAGTGTATCTCTGTCCATCAGGAAGATATACTTCTTTGCGGGTATCCATCAACTGGCAGTATTGACATCCACCACAGATGAAAGTACCGTGTCGCATACATGGATCATTTCTAAAAGTACCCGTGAATTCACTGGATACCAAATTATCTTTTAGCGATTTAGCTCGTCGGTAAGTAATCACTGGTGTTTGTGGTAGGCAGGGTCGCAGGGAAGGGTCTACCAGCAACAGGTGCCAATGTTTGGTTAAAATTTGTTTAACTTTTTGATGTTGATCATTGTATCGTGTGATGATACGTGTGATCTGTTGGTCCTCTCTTTTATCTTGTTGGTTAAAGAGTAAATCATGTCGTTTTTGATCCCGTGCTCTCCTAAAGGCGCGTTTCAAGCACTTATGGGAATAATCACGTCTTAACAATCGTTCCCTCAGTGCCCATGCCTCTGAAAGGAAAGAACCCTCATCTGAACAGTTCCTTCGAAGGCAAAGGTACTGGCCATATGGGATGGACCATATCAGGGGCGCTGGGTGGGCACTCGTCGCATGCAAAATTGTATTGCCTGCCGTTTCCTTCCTGTAGAGGCCAGTAGACAGGGTACCCTTTTGATCTTTGTAAATTGTCAGATCTAAAAAGGTCACCTGCGCATTGCTGTATGTCAACAATTGTTAAGACGCGGTTATTCCCATAAGTGCTTGAAACGCGCCTTTAGGAGAGCACGGGATCAAAAACGACATGATTTACTCTTTAACCAACATGATAAAAGAGAGGACCAACAGATCACACGTATCATCACACGATACAATGATCAACATCAAAAAGTTAAACAAATTTTAACCAAACATTGGCACCTGTTGCTGGTAGACCCTTCCCTGCGACCCTGCCTACCACAAACACCAGTGATTACTTACCGACGAGCTAAATCGCTAAAAGATAATTTGGTATCCAGTGAATTCACTGGTACTTTTAGAAATGATCCATGTATGCGACACAGTACTTTCATCTGTGGCAGATGTCAATACTGCCAGTTGATGGATACCAGCAAAGAAGTATATCTTCCTGATGGACAGAGATACACTGCCAGACACTACGCTAACTGTAAAACTGCGGGAGTGGTCTACTTACTCACTTGCCAATGTAGTTCATTCTATGTTGGCAAAACAAAACTTGAATTTTACAAAAGAGCTTACCACCATGTGCAGAGCATGATCACTGCTAACCCTGATCTTCCATTAGGGAGACATGTTGGAACTCGTCATGCTGGCAAATGCCCCAGGATTAAATTCCTCATTTTGGATAGGATACACCCCAATCCAAGGGGTGGGGACTGGAATAAAATATTGTTACAGAAAGAAACTTGGTGGATTGAGAAACTGGGGGCCACCAGACCCCCAGGCCTCAACAGCCAACTTAGTTTTCGTCCTTTCCTTGAGGGATTTGTATCCGGGGGTTGTGAGAAAGAATAAAATATTGTTCGAATAGATATATAACCTTGGATCAGGAATGCAGGACTTAACATGTATTTGTAGGACTGATAATGGAGAGGTTTGATTTATATTTTTGTATATGTACGAATGGCCATTATACAAAGGCCTTCTGATCATTTATGCTCCATTGGTGAAACTGTGGGTATTCCTTTTGATTTACGAGATCTTTTCCATTAAGCTGGACAACTTTTGTTCATAGCAATTATGCGATAATTTTGCCGTTGGGTACTAATATTTCGGGCAATATTTAAAATAACATAAGCAGCAGAGACTGAAGTTGGTTCTCTTTCTCCTTCTTCCCCTCAGTGTCCCGTCGGGTATCTTTATATATATATATACAATGTGAGATAACACAGATAATGATTTATTGTCATTTAATATTTGTACATGTGGCCGGATGAAATGCTATGTAGAAATGCACCTTGCCTTTGTGTATGTATGGTAGAAACAATTGCCGGTGAAAATATTTGTAACTAAAGTTAAAAAGATTTTTGGTTCTGTATTGTTGTATTCTCGCCATGTTATTTTATATTGAACATACTGCATTGCTGTGTAAGTTTTTCTTACAATTGTGGAAACCATGGTGATTCAATCATGAATCAACAGACAAATTTAACATTTGAGGTGCTGATGCGGCCCACTCACCCATTCGGCCCCCGCCCTTCAGGCCTTTGGGGGGCGTTCCGTCTCCGTGTGGAGAACTTGGCGAGGGATCCGGGAGCAGACCCGAAACTTCGGGCCTCTCCCGGTTTTTTCTCTCTCCTTTTGTTTCTCCACTGGAGTCTTTGCGTCGGTGGAGTGCGCATGCGTGGTTTTCCTAGGTGTCCGCAGATGGGGGAGCCGCGCATGTGCATTTCGGGAGCCTCATCGTGTCACTTCCTTGTCTGCCCTTACCCCACCTACTATTGCCAAACGGTGTATCGTCGCGTCTCCTATGATGCATGAAGGAGTGGACGGGAAGTGTCCACTCAATGCGCATGCTCGGGCGTCTTTTAAAGCCATGTGTGCGGATGGCTTCAGTGCATACAGCCGCTCGGCACACATCACACCAGAGGACATCTTGGGAACCCATTCAGGTATGCGGGGAATTGTTTTCCTTTCCCCTCCTGCTGCTCATACTACATACAACTATGGACTTGGTCACATCTTTATATATGGGGATTTTCAAGTTTATTGAAAATTGTACTATGCTACGCTGTACTATCATAGTGTAAGAACCAGGGTCCCCTCTTCAAATATATCCACTAAAGGGCTAATGATGATCAGCCATCACCTTTTGGAGATAACTCACAAATACAATTGTGAACCTATACTTAGTGGTGACCCTCGATATGAGTGATCGGAGAGATGTAATTTTTGGGATGGGTGATCCATCCCCCCCGTATTTTCCTTCAAGATTAGAAAGGCTATTAAGGGGTTTATATTTTTTCAATAGTAATAACGGTTTCCCATTAAGCGCCCTAACAACTTTACATTACAGTAAATATATAATAATTTTTACACATATAGATTCGTGACGACCTTTCAACAATTTTTAATACCCGTGGAAATTCAATTCCTTTCTATTACAATCGTATTATGGTGGGATTGACGTGACGGTGGTGGCGATCACGGAGGCTCAGCGGTGACCGTTCGGGTGGTGTGTTGTCAGAAGCAGCTCTTCTGAGATCACCCAGCATTGGCTGGGCTATATGGTTGATTCTGTTCTTGTTTTTAAATATACTTTTAAATATACACAGCAGTGTGATTTGGAAGGTAAAAAAACTTTACATGCTTTTATTGGTCCGGAACAATATGGTTGTCTTTTGAATGTGATCATAACATTTGTACTGTATTGTATTATAGAATTGATTCTCTACAAAAAATAAAGTCCCTGAAGAGGGGTGTATCCCGAAACGCGTCGGACTTCGAGAATCAGCATACCTTGACTGTTTCATGTATTGTATAACAATTTGCAGTTTGTACAATTGAATTGCACTCTGTGCTTTTTATATATATTTTTTTTACCCCCCCCCCCCATTTTTTTTTATACCAATAAATTTGTTAAAGTTTATTTATGAATTTTGAGTCAGTTTGCCTATAAAAATCCCATGTTCTAATTGAGGGAACCTTCCTTTACAAACCCCTGGAGGTATAGGCCCTTTATAAAGAATGCGTACGTATTGTATCAGGCGTATCTCTAAGACATTGCGGCCTACATACGGAACTTCAGACCAGAAGTGTACTATGTAATTACATTGGCTCTTCAAATTTTTTGAGATACAGCCCTTGGTATACAGCAGGTCCGAAGGATTCCAAGTTAACGTACATTCTAGTGTTTTTTGACAACTGTTTGGGGTCACCCCCACATACAATGTATTTATAATGTTAGTGCAGCTTATAGGACCACGCCCTTTCTATCTTTTGATTTGCAATTTTTGGATTAATACATACTTTGCATGTATTTTCCATTGTGGAGGATCCACATCTATTGTCATACCTTTTGTATTCTCATTTGTAAAAAAGTTTTCAATAAAAATCATTGAAACGAATAACACAAAATGGTCACATTTTTAACGAATGGCTGCTATTCACAGACAATCAATAAAAAGAAGAGCCTAGGAGACCCCTCTGCCATTAGTTCATAGTTGCTGAAATGACCATGAGCTTATAGCAGGATAGTATACAGCTAAAGTAAGGCTTTCTGAGCTGGTCAGCTGCAAGTGGTGCTGTTACATAGTAAACCTTATGCCGAAGGCAGTGAATGGGTTAAAGCAAACGTGACATAAGAAAAATTGAGGCTGTGATGGAGGCTTTGTAATAGGGGTTTTCCTGATGTTCATTATTTTGCATAAGTAACCACTGGGGTGTCCCCGAATTAATAACTGTAGAAAGGTCCAAGGGTGATGAAAAGTGTGATGGTAACATGCGTGAGATCCACACAAGGTAATGATACCAGGCCCAAAACGACACTTACTCCATCTTGGCAGGGAAGTTATGTAAATA
>BLSH010433672.1:121502-135334 GCA_018402905.1 Glandirana rugosa | reverse complement strand
ACATTTACCTCTTTATACCAAAAACTGAAAACAATATTGAAATTGTGTAACGATCATCGTCGACGTGTTTATATAGGATACCAAAAACTGAAAACAATATTGAAATTGTGTAACGATCATCGTCGGCGTGTTTATATAGGATTATATAGGATTACATACGTTAAATATGTTAAGTAAAAATAACGAACTTAATAAAAAGGGTAAACCCCGCACTCACCCTGGAGTACAGATCCAAAACGGTTTCCGGAGTATTTCGGATCTCGGCGGAGACCAGTCTCCAGCCTTATGCAACAGCCCCAGTCTCACCGGTCACGTCGACTGCGGTTGGGGCTCCAGTTCGAAGAATTCTGAGTCTACAGCGTCGACTAGTCTGTGAGCCGAGGTGAAGGGTGGATTGTGCGCGGCTTGTCGGTTGAGGCTCTCAAATCCTCCGGGCTGTGCGGAGCTCTAAAGCGGCATGTCCGTTCCGCTTGGCTTCGAGCATGCGCACTCATCAGGGCCATAATCTCTATCAGCTGCGACATCTGAGTCTTAAGAAGCTTGACCTCGGGGTTGGCGTCAGCTGCACTGGCCACTCTGACCCCGACAACGTATTCCGACCTCTGACCAGAGGCGGCTCTAGGCTTTATGAGGCCTTTGGCAAAACCTAGACATGAGGTCCCACTCACGCCCCAAATGGGAAAAATAATTCAAGCAATAAAAATGAATTGTATAAATTGCATACATTAGGATATATTAGGATATATTTGTGCGGCTGCTACTAGCAATGTGTTAAAGTTATAACAAAAGTCAAAAACCATAGGATATATTTGTGCAGCTGCTACTAGCAATGTGTTAAAGTTATAACAAAAGTCAAAAACCATATTTCTCCATTTACATGAAGGTCAGGTTAATATAACCCAGCCAGCGCAGAGTTCCCCCTTACATCAGAGTCTGCAGAATTCCCCCTTACAGTGCAAGAGGAATGCTGTGGATAATGATGGGATCTGTGATGTAAGAGGGGGCTCTGGTGACCAGAGATAACCTTATATCAGAGTCCACTGCATTCCCCCTTTACATCAGAGTTCCCCTTTACATCACTGTCCACAGAGTTCCAACTTGCATTTAAAATGGGAACTCTAATGTGGGAGGGACTCTGGAGCACTTTCCACAGAGTGAATGCACTAAGGTAAGGGGGGTTACTGATATAAAGGGAAACCTTTATATCAGTGCCCCCTTACCTGACTGTATTCACTCCCCTTACATCACTGACCCCACCCCCCTCAGACTGGTCTTGCAGCACTGTCACTGGCCTCCTCTCAGGTGCACCATGCAGGGCTCAGACAGATGGCTCTGGTTTCATCCTATAATATCCTCTTCTCAGTCCAGACATCTGACTCCTCCCGTGACCCCCGTCCTACTCTCTTTTGTAGGCTTCCCCCCAGAGACTGCAGACATGATTCAAGAGATGGTCAGAGACTACAGACATGATACAAGATATGGTCAGAGACTGCAGACATGATACAGGAGATAGTCAGAGACTACAGATATGATACAAGAGCTAGTCAGAGACTGCAGATATGATACAAGAGCTGGCCAGAGACTGCAGATATGATACAGAAGATGGTCAGAGACTGCAGACTTGATACAATAGATGGTCAGAGACTGCAGATATGATGCAGGAGCTGGTCAGAGACTACACACATGATACAGGAGATGGTCAGAGACTGCAAACATGATACAAGAGATGGTCAGAGACTGCAGACATGATACAAGAGATGGCCAGAGACAGCAAATATGATGCAAGAGATGGTCATTGACTGCAGATATGATACAAGAGATAGTCAGAGACTGCATAAATGATACAAGAGATGGTCAGAGACTGCATACATGATACAGGAGATGATCAGAGACTGCATACATGATACAGGAGATGATCAGAGACTGCATACATGATACAGGAGATGGTAAGAGACTGCATACATGATACAAGAGATGGTCAGAGACTGCAGACATGATACAGGAGATGGTCAGAGACTGCATACATGATACAGGAGATGATCAGAGACTGCATACATGATACAGGAGATGAGCAGAGACTGCATACATGATACAGGAGATGGTCAGAGACTGCATACATGATACAGGAGATGGTCAGAGACTGCATACATGATACAAGAGATGGTCAGAGACTGCAGACATGATACAAGAGATGGTCAGAGACTACAGACACGATACAAGAGATAAGAGACTACAGACATGAAACAGAAGATGATCAGAGTGTCAGGGAAGAATTCGTGGAAGAACTGGCAAAGGTCCCAGTATCCAAGATGGACGTGCGGTCCCGCGCATGCGCCGCAGCAAACGGCATCCGTTAACGAACGATCGTCCGGTACACAAGCGCAAAGTACACCAATCACCAACAAGCACCGGTCTATAAAAGGACACCAGTGACTGTCACTAATCGCTGGATTATCTTCAGCTCAGTCCCCTGTGTTCCTGAGATCTGTGTTCCTGTGCTTGATTACCTGTTACCGACCCGGCTTCCCTTGACCTGCTCTGATTCTCTCCTGGCTCTGATCCCAGCTTGCTACACAGATTTCTCCTGCCTTATTGGACTGCCCTATGTGTTTGACCCTCGGCCTGGCCTTGACTCCGCATCTAGCCTGTTATCTGCACAGCTCCATTTGCACTTCCAGTTCAGCTTCGGATCCTCCTGCTGTGCATCCAGAGTTCTTCCTCACCTGGAACTGCCGCTGAAGCTCCATCTGCAGGCGACCTGTGCTTCTTTGGGCATTACACCTCCTGTCACCAACTCCAGGGGTGTCATGCACATAGCCGCAAGGGGAGCCCTCTCATCATCTCAGCCTCCTATACCGGTACGTGACAGTATAATCCAGGCATGATGTCGGAGACTGAAAGAGGCGCTTCCCCGCTAGAGACTCTCTGCCAACATGTTGCCGCCCTCACCCAGGCAGTGAAAGGGATACAAGAAGGTTACTTCCAGTTGGAAGGCCGTCTGCAGAACCTGGCTGTGTCGTCTACTAACCAGAACCCTCCTTCTGCACCTTCTGCTTCACCTGCCTCTGGACCTGGCCAAGCCACCACCTCCAGAACCTCGGGTGCCAGTCCCCGAATGCTTCTCAGGGGACCGACGAAAGTTCAGGTCATTTAAAAACGCCTGCCTCCTGTACTTTGCACTTCAGCCAAGGACTTTCTCTTTGGAATCAGTAAAAGTAGGGTTCATCATTTCTCTCCTCTCCGATGAACCCCAGTCATGGGCCCACCATCTGCTGGAACAGAAAGACCCTGTGATTAACTCTGTTTCCTTGTTCTTTGATGCTATGGCCCAGCTCTATGACGATCCTCAACGGGTTATAAAGTGAGTATTGTGCTTAGGATTAGTGGGTCCTGTGGGCTGCTGCCTTCCAGTGAAATTCTACCTAATAGGAGAATGTATAAATAAGGGAAAAAGAATGTCTGGAAATGGCGCTGCTTAAGGCAGTGTGATAGATCCTCATTCACTGTACCCGCATCTTAGTACTGACACCCGTCTTATAAAGTACTACAAGCGTAATATATAAAATGGTGATGTGCAAAAAATAATATATGTATATGTGCAAAAACAATATCAAATATATAATTACTATACCAATTGTGCAACATAAATATGTTAAAACTTCACTAATGTGCTTATGTGTAGGACATATTTAACCGTAGAGGTATGATCCCTCTAATGTTCCTAAAAGATATATTGTGATAATCAGTGATTAAATGAAGCGACAGGTCATTGACTAGAGCAATATTTAGAATAAATTATGAAACCAGCGTGATTCTACCGCTGTGACTGCTGGCCACCCCTTAATCAGATGATGTTGTGTGTAATTAACCAGTAAAAAAAGGGGCAAAAACAAAATTCATAAATATAGTCAAGTTCATGAATAGTTTGTTCATTTCATGGCAGTGGTCTATTCCCCCAAAGTGCTCGGTGCTTAAGAATATTCCTTTTCAGTCTTTACATATATTGCTTGGTGTGGGTCACACGTGCTCCCCTCAAGGTCCCCTCCTTACCAGAGAACGCCACCCCTGCAGGGGTAAAGTGCCTAGCAGTATCTCCGGTGTTGGTAGTGGTCCTGGTCTTGGAGCAATTCCTTCAATCGTGTTGGGGAAACAAGCAAAAACAAAGGAGGCCCATAGCGTAATACGTAGGAGTAATATATAACCTCTCTTTAATCTTCTTTTATAGGTTATATTCCAAACAGTACAAAACTTTAAAACTGGTACCAACAATTATAAATAAGAGTAAAAATCTAAAACCTGTTTGAGCTTGGTGGACGCAACCTCCCAATGATAAAGTCCTGTGTACTTCCTGTACACCTCGGTTGCGTTTCACCACCTTGCTCTGTCAAACCGGAAATGACATAGGACGTAAGGCTAGGCTCTGTGTGACGCATTTCATCACTGAACGCCTTTGAGAACGTCGATCACAAAACTGCCAAGAGACTGAGACCCCAGCAAGCATGACGGGCCTTGTTTTTTTCAAGATTCCACTTTCATTTGACCTATTGCCCAGGGTCAAAGAATGGAAAAGCTGACACCCTTTCTCATATGTTCCCAGAGACTCCCGAGATAACTGCTCCTAGTACCATCTTGTCAACACAAAACTTTTTGTTGATTCAGCCCGACCTGGGTACCACAATCAAAGAGGCCTCTGCTGCATGTCCTGAATCCGAGACCCTTTCGCTGAGGAAGCATGAGGGACTTCTGTGGCAGAAGGACAAGATCTTCATTCCCCAGGGGGCGAGACCTCAAGTCATCAAAGCATGCCATGATTCCCCACTTGCAGGTCACTTTGGTGTCCGGAAAACATGTGAACTCTTGCAGAGATCCTTTTGGTGGCCCAATTTACGTCAGGACTGTAAAGACTATGTCAACTCCTGCGTGACCTGTCTACGCAATAAAGGCAGTAATATCAGGACCTGGGGTCTATTGAGGCCTTTCCCCATCCCAAAGCAACCTTGGAAGATGTTGTCAATGGATTTCATTGTGGACTTGCCCCCTTCAGAGGGATTCACTACCATTCTGGTGGTTGTTGACAGATTGTCAAAAATGTCCCACTTCGCACCCATGAAGAGCACCCCGTCAGCTGCAGATACTGCCCAGCTTTTTATCAAGGAGATCGTACGGCTGCATGGGCTACCTAACAGTATTGTCTCGGACAGAGGGGTACAATTTACCTCCAAGTTTTGGAGGTCCTTATGCAAAGCCCTGAAGATTGAAGTCTGTCTATCCTCGGCATATCACCCGCAAAGTAACGGACAAACAGAAAGAACAAACCAAACACTGGATGCTTTTCCTCCTTTTCTCAGGACAATTGGACATCTCTCCTTCCATGTGCTGAGTTTGCTTATAACAACTCTGTCCACGCATCCACCAACCAATCCCCATTCTGGGTGAACTACGGGTTCCATCCTGCTTTCCTACCAGATGTGGTCCCAGAAGTCGCAGTTCCTGCAGTTCAGGATAGATTGGCCGTCATTCAGTCTAATTATCGGGTGCTTCAAGAGACCATGCAGAAGGCTCAGGAGGACTACAAGAGGCACTTCGATAAAAAGAGGAAAGTTGGTCCTGTACTGAAGGTTGGGGATAAGGTTTGGCTCTCCATGGCAAATCTCAAGATCACATGCCCATCTCGGAAATTGGGCCCAAGGTTTATCGGACCTTTCGAGATTAAACGTTTAATTAATCCAGTGGCCTTTGAACTCAACCTCCCAGACTCAGAAGATCCACCCGGTTTTTCACATTTCCCTGCTCAAGCCTGCGGTCCCTAACTCCTTCCCTGAAAGAGAAGAATCTCTGCCACCACCAGTTATGGTTGGTGAAAACACAGAATTCGAGGTCGAGGCCATTGTGGATGCCCGCAGAAGAGGGAGACATGTGCAGTACCTCATTAAATGGAAGGGATACCCACCTGAGGAGAACTCATGGGAACCAGCAAATAATGTGCATGCCCCTAAGCTTTTTCGGGAGTTCTTCAAGCGATTTCCAGAGAAACGTGCACATGTGGGCATCCAGAGGCTGCCCCTTGGGGGGGGCACTGTCAGGGAAGAATTAGTGGAAGAACTGGCAAAGGTTCCAGTATCCAAGATGGCCGTGCGGTCCCCTTTAAAGGCAAAATTGCCCCTAGCAGATTAAAAACTAAACAGGTTCCTTCATCCATACCGACACTCATACCGCTAGTTGGCATGTATCAGTGCCGGAAGGCTTTATGCATGGCATGTGCCTTTGTGCAACATGGCCAAAAATCGTTTTGTACTATGGATAAAACATACACACGCCTTCTATAACTGCTCTTCAGACTTCGTGGTATATGGACTCACATGTACCATACGCCCTCTACAACGATGATTTGGGAAACATAGGTTTATTGAGGGTGGCAAAGACCATCATAGCGTACCCAAGCATTTTCTTGAAGTCCATAAAAAGTCTACAGTAAGCTTACAAGTGTGGGTTATTGAGCAGATATCACACAAACTTCCAGAAGCTGAGCGATACAAAAGGCTTTGCGCTCGCGAAACCTTCTGGATATATACCTTAGATGCTCTTTCCCCAGGTGGGATGAACGAATGTATAGAGGTGGCCACTATTTTGTAATCTCAACCTTGCCCTCATATTATTTCTGTGTGGTTGCGTATATATAATTATTTTTATATTTTTATTTTTTTCCATTTTTCATATAAACACCCATGCCTTTGTGTGTTCCACACGTCATCATACGATTCTCATATTGTCATCCGTATATGCGCGTTTTCTTACGGGTACATTTTTTTTTCTGTTACATGCGTTTTTTCTTTAGATATACCTTTTTTATATGCGTTTTTTTATATGCGTTTTTTACATGTCATCATACGATTCTCATATTGTCATCCGTATATGTGCGTTTTCTTACGGGTGCGTTTTTTTTTAAATGCGTTTTATTTTTTTAGATATGCGTTTTGTTCTGTTACATGATTTGCATGTAACATAAATATGCAGCTATAGTAATGTTTTTATAGTTGGTTATTACAATGCCATCTTGTGGTTCTTTTGGATATTACACCTTTCTATTGTATTTTCTAAGTGTGTACCTCCCATCCTCTGTGAGCTAATTTCCTCTTCCTAGTTCACTCTACTCTGTAACTTCCTGTTCCTGGTGCACTCTGCTATTCTAGTTCCTCTTCCTGTGTCCTCTCTCTCATGAGGTAAAGAATATGGCTACATGCTAGAAGGCCTCACTCAATCTACTCGCATCCTAGGACACATTACTATGTTTTGACCTGCAGTTACCATCTTTCGACCATCTGTCACATTTGTTGTATGCTGTACCTGCTATTCCAATGAATAAACGCTCATGGAAGAAATCGGTGAATTGGTGAGTCACTATCTGATAAGAACTGTCTGCGGTGATCATATCTGCTTATACAGGCCAGGCATAGAGGTCTCAACAAGGGATAAGTCGCCATTACAACAGTTAGGAGTCAGAATACGTTTTGTTTTGTGTTTTTTGTTTTTTTTTATATGCGTTTTTTACATACGCCTTTTTATACATGCCCTTTTTATGTATGCATTATTTGATGTATACATTTTTTACACATATGTAAGGGTATACCGTCCACATCTGATTTGTGGTTTCATATTGTCTATTGGTTCTTTTAATTCTTTTATTATTTTAATTTTACAACACTATGTACAATACAGATATATTGCATATTATTGCTGTATGATATTTTTGATTGTACTCCCCCTTTTTAATTTAATTCCCAATACCTTTGGTTTTCAGTGTACCCAGTTCGTACACTACTAGATGGTTACCTAGGCATTTTTCCTTTCCTTCTAACGAGGTCCACCCCCCCCCCCTCCTGCCTATATAAAACATGTAGAGTCCTCACATTGGTATCCAAGCCTGAAGAAGGGGCGCGGCCACCGTGTCATAGTAGCCACCACGCCAAGGAAACATGTCGCAAGTCTATGACGTCATATCTGCCTGGGACAAGATCAGTGCTGTACACCAAGCCTCGTTCTGAGACACCGGCCGGCATATCGTTTCTCAGCTCAGCTTGTTTACATCTAACATCGGCCTGACGGCCCCACTGCATGGACTTCCTACTCTCCTTTGGATACCATACATCCCTGTGCCTGTATTCATCTACTCTTGTGAGTGTTTTTAGCCTGTGAGCGAATAAATGTGTTTTTAATGATTGCACTTAGAGACGCCTCTCCTTGTTTGTTTTTCCACAGTTCTCTGGAGCTTGGTTCGGCTCCCTCTGGTGGCTGCCTGGAGTGTTCTCGTGGACTTTTATTGCATTTAATTTATGTGCCTTTGTTTATAATTTTTCAGTTTATCCTATGTCCTTTTTTTGATACTTCTACACATAGCACAAATACCTATCTTTCATTTCCCCTTCCCTCTGTTTTTTGCATATAGACTCTGACATGGTATTGGGTAGCGCACATCCACTTGTTATGATACAGGAGATGGTAAGAGACTGCATACATGATACAAGAGATGGTCAGAGACTGCAGACATGATACAGGAGATGGTTAGAGACTGCATACATGATACAGGAGATGATCAGAGAGTGCATACATGATACAGGAGATGATCAGAGACTGCAGAAATGCTACAGGAGATGGTCAGAGACTACAGACATGATACAGGAGATGGTCAGAGACTGTAATTATGATGCAAGAGATGGCCAGAGACTGCAGATGTGATACAAGAGATGTTCATAGACTGCATATATACTACAGGAGATGGTCAGAGACTGCAGACATGATACAAGAGATGGTCAGAGACTGCAGATATGATACAAGGGATGGTCAGAGACTGCAGATATGAAACAAGAGATGGTCAGAGACTGCATACATGATAGAAGAGATGGTCAGAGACTGCATACATGATACAGGAGATGATCAGAGACTGCAGACCTGATACAGGAGATGGTCAGTGACTACAGACATGATACAGGAGATGGTCGGAGATTGCAAATATGATACAAGAGATGTTCATAGACTGCATACATACTACAGGAGATGGTCAGAGACTGGAAACAAGATACAAGAGATGGTCAGAGACTGCATACATGATACAAGAGATGGTCAGAGACTGCATACATGATACAGGAGATGATCAGAGACTGCATACATGATACAAGAGATGGTCAGAAACTGCATACATGCTACAGGAGATGATCAGAGACTGCAGACATTAGTACAGGAGAGGGTCAGAGACTGCAGACATTATACAGGAGACGGTCATAGACTGTAGACATTATACAGGAGACGGTCGGAGACTGCAGACATAGTACAGGAGAGGGTCAGAGACTGCAGACATTATACAGGAGACGGTCATAGACTGTATTGATTATACAGGAGACGGTCATAGACTGTATTCATTATACGGGAGACGGTCGGAAACTGCAGACATTATATAGGAGATGGTCAGAGACTACGGGCATGATACAGGAGATAGTCAGAGACTGTAGACATACTACAGGAGATGGTCAGAGACTGCAGATATAGTACAGAAGATGGTCAGAGACTGCAGACATGATATAAGAGATGGTCAGAGACTGGGAACACGAATGGGTTGAAAACGCAGTGCACCTGGGTCACACGTGAATTGCACAGAATGCACAACGGGCTCCTATGCGATTCATGGTGTGATCCTGCCCCGTCTCCTGGAACTCACACTTGGCTCTGCTAACATGCCTGGAAGGGGGCAATAGCATGGGCAGATGGAACATTTGTCCACATATCTTGTGGGGTGCCTAGAGCCACCCTCTCTGTGACAGAAAGCATCTCTCTGATTTGGGGGGGGGGGGCAGATATGTGCTAGGGGCCCTTTCGGAGAAGACAAGAAATGTTCTTGGGGGGTGGATTTATATCCATATCCAAGCCCCCTTGTAGCATAAGTCCTGAAGTGCCCCATAGCACATATCCTCTCCCTAAAATCACTCCAAGTGATCTGTTTGGATGGCCCCCTCCCTCACCCTCTTCTTCGTGTCCCCCTTCTCTGCAAGATTTACTTTAGGAATAGGATTAATTTCATTTATCACAGCGTTCAGTCTGCACAGCACAGTGGTGAGCCTCCTCGAGTCCTCCCCCTCCTTCCTCCTCCGTATAGGAAAATATCACAGCAGGAGGAGGAGGAGGAGGAGGAGGAGGGCGGGTTTATTTCGCTCCACTCGGCAGCAGTGCACTGTGTGTTTAGCAGCTGGGGAGACATGCCAGCTGCTATACAAAATGGAATCAGTGGCGTGCGGGAAAGAAGACATCCGCTCTAGCCGCAGGCATTCCAGGACTCTGATTCGCTGGGACGCCAAGTCGGGGAATGGATCGGTCCCAGTGATTCAGGGAAGTTAAGGGAATTGTTGCAGGCACAGCATGGGCAAATTAGGCGACCACGAGGCCCCTGGGGCTGCGAGGCCTTAGGTGACCGCCTAATTTGCCTAATTGGAGAGCCGCCTCTGCCTCTAACTCTTCTTTTTGTTTTCCATCGTGGCCTCCTCTTCCCGCACAATCCGGATCAGATCTGGGTACTTCAAGATGCCATCTTGTTGCTGGGTTCTCAGCAGGAGGGGGATGGGGTCCAAGGGCTGGACACCCCTCAAGACTTGTTGGGCACGAGCCTCATCCACCTTCCAGGGGTCTATACCTTTCTTCAGCAAGATTTGGTGCAGGATCTTGTCCAAACATCACATGTAATCAGATAGCTTCTCTCATTCATTTTGGTAAGTGTGCTCCAACTGATACATGAGATCAGAAACCTTTTCTGTGCACCCAAACACATCCTGCAGAATGTTCAGGTAGTCCTGGGCAACACAATCTTGCCTGATGAGCTTCAAATTGCGGGTGGCTTCTGAGGCAGGCCCTCTTAAACTCTCTGTGATTCTCTGTTTCTTGTGGATCTCAGGAATGTCCCATTCATCCAAGGCTTGGGCAACCTGATCCAACCACTTTTCAAAACTGTCCTCTCTTTAGGCACTGGTTGTCTTCCAGAAAAGGCCCTGAGTTTCCGATACCCAGTTCCAGAGTATGTTGGAGTGTCTTTCTGACATTTTGACACAAAGTCTCCCGGGCAGCAAAGAACTCTGGTCCAATCATGTTCCTTTGTAGCCTCAACTTGGCTGGAACTGGCTGGACATGTATCTGATGCTTTTGGCTGAATTAGACAAAGCTCAGTCTTGTTAGCCAATTGTACACGGGTCCCTCGGAAACTGTCAGGGATGCCTTGCTTCCACTCCAGTAGCACGTAGGTGCAAGAGGTTCCACGGTCTGGCCTAACATCAATCACCCACACTTTACTAGCTGGGGACAATGTCCTCACTGCCTGGCTGATCTGTTCCTCAGTCCAGGTCCAGGGAGCTCGATCGCCATGCTCGACTCTGAGCGGGCGCCTTCTTCTCCACACCACTGGATTGCAGTGGCAGAGTCCATGCTGGTGCTCGTAGGGGTGCTGCCTGTTGAGGAGTTGATTGCAGAATAGAGCCCCCATGCATAGCGCTACCCCTGGAGGAGCCGCTTAAGTATATTTGGTTCCGTACTCTGCCTCTCAACCCCAAAAACAGTCCCAACACCTCTGGCACACCTAATATGCAGTATTAGTGCAAAGCACAGCAGTAGAGAGGAAACACAACTGTGGTAAACCAAAAGATATGTTTACTGATAAGAGCAACATGAACTGTTACAGTCTAGAATGGTATCCCTTATATGAACATAATCAACAACCAAATGGCAATTACATATCAAACACTAAACATTTTATCAGTAAGAACTATAATCTCTGTGCTCAACCAAGCACATCTAATGCCTATGTGAACCAGCTACAGGCTCCTATGAGTGTCAGACCCCTTTCTATTGCTCCTTCACACATAAAGGTAGAACAGTAAATAAACAAGTACAACTTTTAGCAAATAGAACTGTAATGTAATTAAATCTGCTCTTTCATCCCTAAAGTGAGGAGGGAGGTAAGGCAGTCCTGTGTTGCTGTGTGGCAATCCGGTTGTTCTTCAGCTAGCTCTTTGATGTTTATTTGCAGGCAATGAGACTTTGGATGATAAAGCAAAGTAGCTGAATTAATCAGTTGTGAATATCAGCAATCTTCCTGTGTAAATAAACTTAGAACTGACTTCACAGTGACCACTGACTTAATGATATTGCTTTCTGTGGAACTACAAACAACAGCAGACAATGGAGAGAAAAGATGTCTGTATACAGTGTCTATGAAGTTTCAGTTTAGATCCTTGCAGCTAAAGAGGATAATGGTGCAAGAGACAATGGTGTCTATATACAGTGTCAACATGACTGGGCGATCGCCCGCTCAGCACACTGGAACAGGAGGTGATAATGATGATGATGATGATGTTGATGATGATGATGATCTATCAGGAATGTGGCTCAAGGGAAGACATTAGGTCAGGAGACAAGTCTGATTCCCTCTGATAATCATGAACAAAATGGAATCAGATTTATTACAGGCTATAACGATCAATATAGAAAGATCAGGTTATCCGTAACCACTGAACAACTGGAAGATTTTACAACTAGACCCGAAACTAAAAGGAGTGTTACCAGATGTCCCCCAGATCACCTTCAGAAGAGCCAAAACCCTCAAAAATATTTTGGCTCCAAGCAAGCTCAAACAAGAAGGCAACACTCCATCGAATGACATTCGGGCATTCTTTGACACCAGGACGGGGATCTTCTAATGTCAAAAGAGAGCCTGCCTAACCTGTCAGGTTATACAACATCGCAAGTCCAATGTAACTGATTCCAAGGGCCAAGAATTCCACATCAGGCAGTTCATCACGTGTTCCTCAGATTTCGTCTGATCTACGTCCTGAGATGTCCATGCAATTTACTTTATGTAGGCCGAACAATGCGCTCTCTCCGAAAGAGAATAGGAGAACATAGAAGAATCATACACAAGGGTGATGATCAACATAGTGTACCCTGCCGTTTTTTAACTCACCATAACCATGATATTAAATGCTTGGAGGTCATGGTTATTGAAAGAATTACAAACATGTCTCTCACATTTAACCACTTGCTTACTGGGCACTTAAACCCTCCTTCTGCCCGGACAAATTTTCAGTTTTTATCGCTGTCACTGTTTGAATGACAATTGTGCGGTCGTGCGGCATTGTACCCAAACAAAATTGACATCCTTTTTTCCCCACAATTAGAGATTTCTTTTGGTGGTATTTGATCACCTCTGCGGTTTTTATTTTTTGCGCTATAAATAGAGTTGAGCGAACACCTGGACGTTCGGGTTCTGCTGGTCCGTCCGAACTTCGGGACAAAGTCCGGGTCCGGACGGAACCTGAACGATCGCACGGACAACGAACCCCACTGAAATCAATGGGGACCCGAACTTTTAGGCACAAAAATGGCTGTAGCAAAGTCCTGGAAAGCCCCAGAGGGCTGCAAAAGGAAGTAAAATGGGGGTAAGGGTAGGGCAAGTGCCCTACAAAAAAAATGGGGACAGGGAAATAACTTTAAATATTTTTAAAAAAATAAAAACAAAAAAAAGCAAAAATGGAGGTGAATGTGGATCATCTTCAAACTGTGTCTGAAAAGTATTAATTAACGGTAGAAACCATATAACTGTTCCAAAATCATCTTCAAACTAGGGCAAGTGCCCTACAAATAAATGGGGATAGGGAAAATAAATTAAAATCAAGTAAAAAAATGGGAAGGGGGGTGGATGTGGAGTAGGAGCCTAGAGGTTGACTAGGCCGTGACCGTGGTAGTGTAGCAAGTCCAAGGCAGGCCTGGGCCTGAAACAGGGCTTCAAGCCTGCCTGGTCGTCT
>BLSH010433672.1:94665-116841 GCA_018402905.1 Glandirana rugosa | reverse complement strand
CGTCAGGGCTATTTTTTTCTAGTGGAGGTAATGGTCATTTTTTTATTATTTTTACGGTATTTGGTTACAGGTATCAAACATCTGCGATATTGAAAACGCGTTGGGTTAGTTTCATGCGAATGACGCTAAAAAAAAAGGTTTTTATACATCCTCTTATATATAGTAAAATTTGACTACTTATGTAAACAAAAAAAATAAAAACCTATAAATAATATCGTTTTTCATTTTTTATAACAAGAAAAAAGTATTAGCAGGGAGAAACAAACAAATATCGATCACAACTCGCTTGACATTGCAAGCCCAGGCATGGCTTGAAAGCCCACAGGCACCGTGCCTGGGCCTGGGCCTGTAAAGTTTTTAGCAAGCCCAAGCCAGGCCCCAAAGAACCCCGGACCGAACCCGAACGATTTTTGAAATGTCCGGGTCCGGGTCCGTGCCACGGACACCCGAAAGTTCGGTACGGACCCGAACGTTACAGTTCGCTCAACACTAGCTATAAACAAACAAAGAGGGACGATTATGAAAAAAGAACAATATTTTTTACTTTTTGCTATAATAAATATCCAAAAATAAAAAAAACAAATGTATTCATCAGTTTAAAATGATATATATTCTCCTACATATTTTTGGAAAAAAAAATCGCAGTAAGCGTACTTTGATTGGGTTGCGCAAAAGTTATAGCGTCTACAAACTATGGACATTGGTTTATGGCATTTTTATTATTTTTTTACTGGTAATGGAGGTGATCTTTTTTTATCGGGACTGCGATATTGCGGCATACATGTCTGACGTTTTTGACACTTTTTTGGGACCAATGACATTTATACAGCGATCAGATCTAAAAATAGACACTGATTACTATATAAATGTCATTGGCAGGGAAGGGGTTAACACTAAGGGGGCAGAGAAGGGGTTAAATGTGTTCCCTGTATGTGTTCTAACTGTGTGGGGGCGGGGCTGACAGGGAAATAACAGATATAACTGATCCCGATCACAGGGATCAGTAGATCTGTTATGCCCCTGTTCTGGCTCTCTGTGAAGGGATTGCGGATCTCTGGAGGACATCGAGTCCGCCCGACCCGCGGGAGCGATCACACAGTGTGCGGCGGCGAGAGGGCGCCTGGCGCGAGCATAAGGGGAGGTCGTCTGTTCACGGCCTCCCGGCATTTCAGATCCGCGCTATAGCCGTCAATCGGATATGGCGCGGATCTGAAGTGGTTAATGACAAATTTGCACTTCTTTGTAAAAAAGAAGCTTTTTGGATCTTCAAATTAAATAGTTTATCTCCTCATGGCCTAAATGAAGAAATGGAGACCAATCACCTAGTCTAATCCTGGAAGCCGTTTTTTTTTTTTTAATCAATTTTCATGCGTTGGGTTTTATTGCATATACAGCTCAAGTTTTAAATTAATTGTATTCTTAATTTTTTCCAATTTGTTTTTTTAATTTCTTTTTATGGTTATTTATGAAGTACGCCTATGGGGCTATCACATTCATCATGCACCCCCCCGGTCCGTCAATATATAGGGCCAATCACTAACTATGCATAATTAGAAGTCCATTAGAGTCCCAGCGTGTCATCGGGAGATGGCGATGTTCTTATTGCTACTTCCGGGGTCACCAAAACCTAAAGGGTTAACAATTAACAAGTAACTATAAATCACTCCCCTTCCTTGCCTGTCACAGGACTTGACAAAGCTATTGTATTCAGCCACCCCAGCAGTCAGTGCAGGTCTAAGCCAATCGCAGTGCACACCCCTCCATGAGCCGACAGCCTCACTCCCGCCCATGTCATCATAGCAGGACCAGCCGCGGCTGTTAGAAGCAGAGAGAAGCTCACCTCTCGCAGAGTGAGAAACAACCATCTGGTCTGCAACCATCGGGTCTGCATTGCAAGGCAGGTGGAATCCACCCTCCCTTCCGCCTTGGACTGCGCATGGTGACCTCTCCGATCTCTCCCTGACAGGTACCTACCCACAGGATCAGTGAGTGGCGGCTTTGTTTTCCCTTCGTGACAGGGCTAGTACTGATGTTGACACTGATAGCTCCATAGGAGCACAGCTCATTATTCTTCTATGTTACTGTTTAACCCCAATTTAACTTCTACCATTTTTCACCCACATTTGGACTTTTTTTACATCAGGCTTTTTGGTAATTGATGATCTTATTGTTTTCATTGTTTTTAACTGTTACTTATGAAAATAAATGTGAACATTTTTTCAAATGATGAAGCCTCACTGTGTCCTTGGACAATCCTTAGCACTTGATTATTGCTGCATTTCAGGTTCACTCCCCCAGGAGTTAATACAGAGCAGCAGAGATCATCAGAGGCAATAAAGCAACTAACTCAATTGTCTCAGTAGAGTCTACAATTTTGCAAGGGAAGTGCAGGATTTTTATGCTATCTATGTTATCTCTTTGGGAAACATCCTAGGCTGCTCCAGCAGGACTACCGTATGTGACTACTATTTTTGACATGAGATAAGGCCTTATTGGCCACTATTGCAGTTGGACACATGCTCTGATGAACTTTTAAAATCGGTTGTTAGTCTTAATGTAATTTATTTTATTTGAAAAATGTCAATGTCTTACTAATGCAATGTATTGTTATGAACGAGGTTTCATATTGCTTTAAACTGTTTCATTAACAATAAGTAATAATATACACCTATAACCATATAATTGTGTAGTTTACAGCAATTTTTATAGTCCATAACCAATTTTTAGAGCTATCATATGCTACTTATTTATTTATTTATCCATACAGGTTTGTTTGTGTTGGGGTTTTTTTTTCTCTCTCTCCATGGCTTCTGGCAGACAAAAGAGGTTGGAGGATATATTCAATAAAGCTATAAAACATCCTATCTCCAACAGTATAGAGCAACCAACATGTCCTGGGGAAAACAAGCTACCTCACTCTGAAGACTTTGAAGTCTCAATGATGAAAGCGTTTTTAAGTTTGCAACATGCTAGAGAATATGAAGATACGCAATGGTGGGACTTGTCCTTTCTCCAACACTATTTGGATCTCAAAATCACCCCTAGGGGCCTACGCATTAAAAAACAATGCAATTTCCTCAATCCCGATCTCCGAAAGGACTGGGAGATGCTAGCAGAATTTTGCACCACCAAGTGGATGCAATGCGTAATAGATCAGAGGAAAAGAAAGCTAAAAATAGCCAAAACACGAGTGCTTAATGCCACAAAGGAGGTAGAAAAATACAAATCATCATGTCTTCACAACAAATGGCTTGAAGTACTGGAAAAAAAAACCTACAAAAGCATGAGGACTGTATGGTGGACAAAAAAAACAAAAAACTTCAAAGTGACATAGAAGACTACAGGGTGAATAAAGTGTTCAACTGGAAAGAAGGAGACTCCAAAAGAATCAGGATGGGCAATCCATCACCCCCGAAAGCATCTAAGGCCACTACATCCAACCAATCGAAAAAACCCATGCCTCAACATAGATCCCTCAACAAAGACCTTAACAACTTCACTAGATTGTTAATGTTGAATCGAAATTTCTTCAATTCAAAACAGGAGATTTATAACACAGAGCAAATTGAACATACACCCTCAGCAGGACCCAATGACATATCCGATTGATGACAAAGATTTGGAAGCTGTCAAGATTCCGGGGGACCTCTGGGAGGAAGGCCCCACAAGCACACAACCGGTCGATTGGTATATTGATCGAGAGGTCAAACACATGGGCCTAAAGAGAAATTCTTCCTTCTTTCCAACTAAATCCAAAGGCCAATATATTGATACATTTTCACAAGCGGTATATCAAGACTTTATTGCCATGTGCAATACAAATCAGAAAAATAACAACAATTTGACCCAAGATGAAAAGAGAGCTCTGAGAGAATTGGAATTGAACAACAATATCATTGTCAAACCAGCCACTAAAGGCGGAAACCTAGTGGTTCAAAACAAAAAAGATTATCTAGATGAGGCCCATTGACTCCTGTCTGATCGTAACACGTATACAACATTAAGGAAAGACCCCCTTCCTGAGTTTCAAAATAAGCTTAAAATCCTAGTTAATGAGGCCTATTGTAAGGAACCATCCGGGGCCATTGGAAGGCCTATGCGCGGGCGCATGTAGTGTGTGCGCGCGTCCGTGTGCATTTGCGCATGCGCCGGCATTGGCGCCAAAAGGGCCATTTAAGCCCTCAGCACCCTGCAGTCAGTGCTGTCCATTCTTTTTTTTGTTTAATTTGTTTTTATTGAGTAAAGAGGATTCCAGAGAACAACAATGCATAAATTAAGGCATATATAACTCTCATGTCATTCCAGAATAGAGTAGTTACATATATAGGAAGTATAACACAATGGATCCTTGAAATGTATTTTTATCAGAAAGAGAAGAGAGAGTAGGAGAGGGTAAGAAGAGAAAAGGGGGAATAAGTGGTGTGAAACAGATATAAGTAGAGGAAGGAAAGAGGAGAGAGGGATAAGGGGGAGCTGGAGAGGTGAGGCAAAGTTTCTATAAGTAAACATCACATAACGCTTCCAACCTAGATCAGAGAGAGTCAGGTAACATGCATATCTCCATCTTCGAAACTGCGTATATATAGAGAGGGCCTCACTTATACTTATAAATTATATTCCAGTCCATCATTAAGTGAACAATGGGAGGTCCCTTGGAGAGGACTGCATAATGGCTTTGTATTTGACGGATGTGAATTCACTCCACTTGTACCATGTTACGAAGTGTTTTTTATTTTCACCTCTGGCGGAGTAAGTCAATTCTTCCATGAGGTGAATATCCCTCACTTTCTGTAGCTATGATTTTACGGAGGGTGTAGTTTGTTGGCCCCATAGTGTTGGGATCAGTGCCTTCGCTGCATTGAGTAGATATGGAGTGATTTTTTTTTGTATACCTTAGTTGGTTCCTTTGTGCAGTGAAAAAGAACCTCCCATGGATCATCAGTGACAGAGGAGTCAGAGATCAAGTTTATAGTTTCCAGGACCTTTGACCAAAAGTGCCTAATTCTAGGGCAATTCCACAAGATGTGTGCGTGAGTAGCCATGCCCCCGCAGCCCCTCCAACACAATGGGGAACTGGTAGGGAACATGGAGTGTAGCTTACTCGGGGTGTAATACCATCTGGTGAGTAGCTTATAGTTCACTTCCGCTGTGTGAGAGGAGATGGAGGAGGTATGTGCAAGCTTTAAAATTTTGTTCTTTTGAGAATCAGTCACTTGAGACTTGAGGTCCCTCTCCCATTTGTTCAAGAAGGTCGGTTGTTGGTGGGTTTGCGTTTCATGCAGAGTTTTGTATGCTTGCGAGACACAATGATTAGGGGGGTCTTTGTGAATGAATAAGGCTTCGATTGGTGTGAGTTCTTGTGTGGAACGTAGAGGTTGAGGTAGGGTTTTGATGAAGCTTTGAAGCTGGTGGTAGTGCCAATGGTCCATATATGTTGTAAGGGTGACTTCCAGTAGGTCGGTGAGTGGTCTTAGAGACCCCATTCCTAACGTTTGGTGTAGTCGTAGAGGTGGGTCTGAGGACCAGCGTCCGAAGCCTCCATCTAAAGCTCCCGGGGGGAAGTAATTGTGGTTCAGTAGGGGCATTAATGGAGAATTATACTTCCAACAATACTTTTTATGAAGATGATCCCAAATATCCAAGGTGGATCTTGTGATCAGTGATGTGTTGGGGGACAGGGATCTTGTTTGTTTGGGAATCCATGGTATTACAGCTAGATCTGTACCTGATAGAGAGCACTCTACTTGGACCCACAACTTAGAGGTACCGGCATAGTTCCAGTCAATGATTCGGGAAATAGCGGTGGCATGGTAATATTGTTTGAAATCTGGAAGACCAAGTCCGCCTTTGCATTTGGGTAAAGAGAGTAGGGATCTGGACAACCTAGGACATCTATTGTTCCACACAAAACCTGAAATTAAACGTTATATGATCGAGAAGAACCCCACAGGCACACGCAATGGTAGCATTTGGAAAATATAAAGGACCCGTGGTAGGATATTCATTTTTATCACTTGTATTTTTCCAAGCCAGGAGTGTGCTAGGGAGGACCAGCGCCGGAGATTTGATCTTATGTTGTTTAGCAGGGGTATGTAATTATGATGAAAGAGTGACTTTATTTGGGGGGTAAGGTATATCCCTAGATATTTGAGCCGTTCTCTCTGCCATTGAAAGGGGAAGAGGGGCTGCAAACGTAATGTTTCGGGCCGTGGGAGGTTGATATTTAAAATTTCTGATTTAGATAAATTTATTTTAAAATTGGATACATTTTGAAAAGTCTGGAAAGCAGACATTAAATTTGGTAAAGATATCCTTGGTTGTTGTATTAAAAAGAGTATATCATCCGCGTACGCTGCATGCTTGTGTTCTTTAGATCCTATCTTGATTCCCCGTATACTGTCGTTTTGTCTAATAGGAGCTAGAAAGGGCTCAAGTGAAATGGCAAATAAAAGAGGAGAGAGGGGGCATCCCTGTCTGGTCCCGTTATGAAGTGTAAAGGAATCACTAAAGAGGCCATTAATCTTTATCCGGGCGGAAGGATTATTGTATAATGAGAATATTCGTGTCAGCATTTTCGGGCCCAGGCCTAAAAATTTAAGGGTCGTTCGAAGGTACTCCCAGTCTACCCTGTCAAACGCTTTTTCTGCGTCTGTTGAGAGGAGAAGGGTGGGCTGGGAGTGTTTGTTAGTGAAATGTGTAAGTGAGAGGACCCGCAGGGTGTTATCCCTGCCCTCTCGTTGTGGAATAAACCCCGTCTGCTCAGACGAGATCCACTGCGGGATAAGTGGTGAGAGTCTATCGGCCATTACCTTAGCGACAAGTTTAATGTCGACATTAATCAACGAAATGGGTCGATAGCTCCCACACACAGTTGGATCCTTACCCGGCTTGGGAATCACCGATATATGGGCATTGAGGGTTTCAGGTCGGAAACCTTCCGTTATAGTGACCAAATTGGCGTAAGTGACTAAATGCGGTAGTAGGACATCTTCAAATGTCTTGTAGTAGGTCACTGTGTATCCGTCCGGGCCTGGAGCTTTGCCTATAGGGGTATTTTTTAAAGCCTTTTTAAATTCCTCTAAGGTGAAGTCTGCCTCTAAGGGATCTAGGATTTCCCGCGGGAGCTTTGGGAGGTGGGCCTGTTTCAAGAAAGAGAGAGTGTGTAACCTCTTTTCCTCCGGGGGACATGAGGAGGAGTCATTGGTCACATGATATAAGTCCGCGTAGAATGTCCTAAAGACCTCTGCAATGTTTTTTGAATTGAAAATCAGTTCCCCCGAAGAGGACTTAATCTTCGGGATGAAAGAGGCAGACTTATGGAACGGGCAATCTGTCTGCTGGGTTTATTGCCCCACTCATAGCGTTTCTGGGCAACTCTGCGGAATGTGCGCACAGTGTCCCTGTCCAATACATTTTTGAATTCCTCTCTCTTGAGTGTCAAGGCCTCCAAATGTGTGGAGTGCCGGGAGAGTTTGTATTGCTTGTCTAGGGCCGTGAGCTGCGTAAGAGTGTCTTTAAATTGTTTATCACGCTCCCTCTTCCTCCTCGCACCCAACTCAATCAACTGCCCTCTCAATGTTGCTTTGTGGGATTCCCACAACACAGAAGGAGAAACCTCTGCATCGCAGTTCTCCTTAAAAAACTGTGAGATGGAGGAAGACAAGAGCACGACGTCAATTGGGTTAGATATGAGACCGTCATTTAACTTCCAGTTGTAAGTACGAGGAGGAAGGGCGGGGAGATTTAGAGTGGCTGATACGAGTGCATGGTCTGAGATTGTCGCTGCGCCGATAGATGCGGATAGTAGTGAGGGGAGGTGGTAGTGATCTATTAAGATATTATCGATTCTTGAATGTGAGTCATGTATCTTAGAATAGTAGGAATAATCTCTGTCTCTAGGATGGGTGATGCGCCAAACATCCATCAACTGGAGGTCAGAGAGTTTCTTTTTCCCCTTGGATATTTGCCGAAAAGAAATATGTGAGTGTCCAAGGAAGGTGTCAATGAGGGGGTCTAGGGGTAAGTTCAGATCTCCAGCGAGTATAATTAATCCCTTTGCAAACTAGGCTAGTTGTGATAGGGTCTGAGAGAGAAATTTTTGTTGGTTATGGTTCGGGGCGTATACATTGGCCAGTGTGCATTGTGTGGTGCCTATGGAGCCCCTCAGAAAAAGAAAACGACCTAGGTCATCTGCCTGCATCTCTTCAAGCTGGAAGGGCACGTCCCGTCCAAACCCGATAGTCACACCTTTGCTTTTGTTAGTGTCAGAGAGGCTGTAATACCACGCGGAAAATGCGGGGAGAATATCTTTACAGCAGTGTTATGTGTTAAATGTGTCTCTTCCAGATATGCAATCGAGCACGAGGCCTGTCGTAGCTCTCTTAAGACTTGGTGTCTCTTAGCAGCATGATTAAGGCCCCTGATGTTATACGAGATTACTTTTATAGTGGCCATCTGATCGTAGCCTCACCTCCCCAGCATAAAAGCAAGGGAAAAGGGGAAGAAAAGGAAAGGGGAAGAAAGAAAGAGAGAGGAGGAAAACAACTATATGAAAAGCATAAGGACAAAAGTAACAAAACAATAAATCACAATAAGTGGGATTTTCTTGTAATTCACGCAAAAATTTGCGGTGATCCCAGCGGGACACGGCAGCGGGCAACTCTCCTCCATCCCTCCCCATGGGGGGGGGGGGGGGGGGCGATGTGACCTCATGCAAAAAGTGCGAAATGAGAACAACAGCGGGCGCCCCTCACCCACCCGCATATTCCAGTATTATAATAAACAGTAATTGATCCCAACGATAACAGTGTCTTTATGTGTCTGGGGTGAACTCAGCTTCGAAAAGAGAAAAGTGTATCAAGATCACCTGATTCAAAGGAATTAGACCATGGGGGGAAGGATCTGAGTTGAGGGGTGATGCCATTGGGCCCAATACAGATAACCTGGTAGTGGAGAATAATTAAACAAACTAGCTGAGGGCCTTGAACTATAAAATGTCAGAGCTATATTAGGGCCGAGTGGTTAAGGAAAAAGAGCACTTAACATTTCTCACCCCGTTTTCTTAGAGGATCTTGGTGTGGAAGCAACTTTCTTCTTTGATGGGGATTTTTTCCATTGCGCTGCCAAAGTATACTTAAAGGTCGGAATGGGGTCTTGCCATCCAGTGAGTTCGAAGTGTTGTATGTTCAATTCTTGTAGGAAGGCTGGAAGGTCCTCAGGGAACCACAATGTCGAGGAGCGCCCAGACTTGGTAGCGATCAAGCATGCTGGGAAACCCCAGTGGTAAGTAATTCCTTTGGATTGCAGGCGCTCAAGTAGCGGTTTAAGTACTCTGCGTCTGTCTAGGGTAGCTTTAGAGAGATCTGGGAATATGTGAAGCTTTGCCCCATCAAAGTCTATGTCCTGCATATTGTGCAGCTTGATCATCACAGCATTCTTATCTTCGAAGTAATGCAGACGACATATGACATCACGGGGCAATTCAGCAGCTAGATTACGTGGCCTTAGTGCTCGTGTATTCGGTCGAATCTTAGGGATTCTGTGGCAGCTCTGCCCAGAATCATGTTAAGAACTCCACGGATGGTTGCCTCTAAGTCGCTATCTCTGGTGGCTTCAGGTAAGCCTCTAATGCGTAAGTTGTTCCTGCGACTGCGGTTCTCGAGGTCCTCGAGCTTGTACAGGTTGGCTCGGTGTGCTAGGGCTAGTTGTTTCACTGTGTCTTGTAGCTCAGTGATCGCATGTTCATTCGTTTCCTGGCGCTGCTCTGTTTCCTCCACCCTGGCGAGTATATGGGACATGTCTGTGTGCACAGCAGCGATCTCCTTTTTGATCGAGTGTTCTAGGCTGTGGAACATACCTGCAAGCTCCTTTTTAATACCGCTTAAGAGGGAAGTTGTCTCCGAGTCCATCTGGGATCCCGGGTCTTCCATGGCCTTGGAGCAGCAGGAAGAGGCGGGGGAGCTTTCCCGTAGAGAGGCGATTGAGGATGGGGACTCCGCCGACCTAGAGAACCTGGTCTGTGCGCTGCGTGTCCGTGGGCTACTGATTTCTGTGGCCAGGAACTTTCTAATGGAGCCCAAAGTGGAGGGACCGGTTGCAGGTCTTTTCCCGGATCTCTGACCGTGTTTGGAGCGAGAGTTCACGTTCTTACCGGGCATCGTTGGGATTAGGATCGGGTCGGCGTAGATGGGGCGCTCAACATGAGCGGCTGTTCAGCACCATGTTCAGGACATGCCCCAGTATCCTGTACTTATCTGCTCTGTACTGGGTTCTATCACAGAGGTAACTGTGCTGGCTGGCTGAGTAGTGCTGTCCATTCTACAGCGTTCTTGCACCTGTGACCCCAGCGTTTGTTCTGAGAGACTTCCTGTACCTGTGACCCCGACTTCCCTTTTGGACCTTGTTTACCTGCTGCCTGCCCAGACCTTCAGCCTGCCTATGACTATTCTTCTGCCTGACCCCTTATACTTCTGTTGCCCGCACATTGCCGACCCTGTCTGTACTCGACTATCTGCCAGCCTGAACCACTTGTACTGCACTGCTAGCTTGTTACCGACCCAGCCTGTACCACCACTCTTCTGCCTGCACGAGCTCCTGTGGACCTTCACCTATCATCTGTGACCAAGTCCAATCCTCGTGCCCCCCTGTGCTCCAGAGCTCCCTGTCTCCACCATCAGGGGCTCTCGAACCAAAGCCGTAAGAGAGGCTGCCCCCGCATAAGTCACTCAACCACCAAGTACGTGACAGCAACGGACAGCCACGTCCGAGTCTGTGCCGGGGGGTCCTCTGCTATGGAGGAACTGAGTGTTCACCTAGCCGGCTTGACCCAAGAGGTGAAACATCTCCAGGAGGGATACATCTGCATGGAAAACCGAGTCCAGCACCTGTCTACACCCTGCACCACTGTGGCCTAAGGTGCCCATGCTCGAGCGGTTTACGGGGGACTGCAGGAAGTTTCGGGCGTTTCGTACCTCCTGTGAATTATACTTCACTCTGTAGCCCCGTACCTTTTTCTAGGACACTACCAAAGTGGGCCTTCTGATTTCACTTCTTCTGGATGAGCCCCAGGCCTGGGCTCACTGCTTGCTGGAGCAGAAAGCCCGGGAGACCACCAGTCTGGATCTGTTTTTATATGCCATGACCCAGCTGTATGAGGACCCCCACCAGGCTGCCACTGCGGAAGTGGCACTTCATGCGCTCCAGCAGGGCAGCCGCCCAGCAGAGGAATATGTGTCGGAGTTCCGACGATGGATCGCCGATACAGCCTGGAACAACGCGGCCCTCTATCAGTTCCGGCTAGGGCTCTCTGAGCCGCCCAAGAATGAGCTGGCTCGCTTCGGGGTTCCTCACACCCTGGACGCACTGTCAATTTGGCTATCCAGATTGACTGCCGTCTACGTGAACACAGAGCGGAGAGAGCCACCTGAGGCCTACTTGGATGATGCCCAGCCACCTGGGACCTAGCACAGCTGCAACCTCCTCCTCTCTGCAGGACTACCCAGAGCCAATACAGATTGGGTGCCTCCGCCCCTCTCTCTCATCTGAGGAACATCAGAGGCGCATGACCCTCAACCTGTGCCTGTACTGTGGGGGTGCAGGACATTTGATAAGAAACTGCCCCGCCAAGGCCAGTAAGTCTCCTACCACAGCCACAGGGGAAGTGCTATCTCTACCTGACACCAAGTCTCACCTGGTGCTCTTCATCTCTCTCCAGCTCCCCAACGGGAACATCCAAGTCCCAGCAATTCTGGACTCAGGGACCTGTAGTTGTTTCATAGATCTAGCCTTTGCCATCCAGCATCACATCCCGCTGCGACCCAAGAACCACCAGATGGTGATCCGACTGGCGGATGGGTCAATCATCAAATCTGGCGTGGTGATCCACAAGACGCTCCCTCTACCTGCCAAGACGGCTGGAGGCCATACAGAATTCCTAGTGTTGGATGTTATCGCGTCCCCCTTATTCCCAATTATTCTTGGCCTACCTTGGCTCCGGGCTCACAGCCCCCATATTGACTGGAACACGGGTAAAGTTCAGTTTCGGTCCTCCTACTGCCTCAGCCACTGCCTGCAGCGGCCCCAGGAGGACTCCCCAGCTGTGTTCTATATGGACTCTGACCCAGACCTGGAAGCCCGCCTTGCTGTTCCGAAAGGTCATATGATTGTCCGATTGACCTGCTACCGGGGGCTGAAGCCCCGTTCGGCCGGATCTTCCCTCTGTCTGAAGTGGAGTTGGTGGCTCTCAAAGCCTACCTGGACGAAAATTTGAAGAAGGGTTTTATCCGGCCCTCCACGTCGCCCGCCGGAGCGGGGATCTTCTTTGTGGAAAAAAAGGATCACTCCCTCCGGCCTTGTATTGACTATCGGGACCTCAACAAGGTCACGATTAAAAAACGGTACCCATTGCCCCTAGTTCCAGAACTTTTCCAGAGACTCGGATCGGCTACCGTGTTCACCAAGTTGGACCTCCGTGGGGCCTATAATCTGATCTGCATATGGGAGGGGGATGAATGGAAAACGGCCTTTCGGACTCGGTTTGGCCATTTTGAGTACTTGGTCATGCCCTTCGGGCTCTGCAACGCCCCAGCCACCTTCCATCACCTGGTAAATGATGTCTTCAGAGACTACCTTGACCTATTCGTAGTTATCTATCTGGATGACATCCTTATTTTCTCCCCCTCCTTGGAAGAACATCGCAGGCATGTGAAATGCGCATTCAGCCGCGTTCGGGAACACGGGCTGTACACCAAGGCGGAAAAGTGCGCCTTCTAGTGTGCCGATGTCTCATTCCTGGGGTTCCACATATCCACCATGGGTACCACCATGGATCCTCAGAAAGTTACAGCCATTCTTGACTGGCCAATGCTAGTAGATAAAAAAGGGGTGCAGCGCTTCGTAGGCTTTGCCAAATTTTACAGGAAGTTTATTCTGGGATTTTCAGCTGTCATCGCACAGGCAGCTTTCCAGGCTCTAAAAAAACTATTCACCTCTGCTCCCTTTCTGAAGCATCCCGACTCAGCGCTGCCCTACTAGAAGTGGATACCTCAGAGACTGCAGTCGGGGCGGTCCTCTCTCAGAGACAGGGACCAAAGGCCCTACTCCACCCTATCGCTTTTTTCCACTCGAGAGAAATTATGACGTTGGGGACAGAGAGCTACTAGCTATCAAGTCTGCCCTGGAAGAATGGCGGTATCTTCTTGAAGGAGCGGTACACCTTGTCCTGGTCTTCACAGACCACAAAAACCTGGAGTACTTGCGGACGCCCAAAAAGCTAAGACCTCACCAGGCTCGATGGGCCTTATTCTTTTCCCGCTTCCTGCTACCACATTACGTACAGGCCTGGGTCCAAGAACATTAAGCCGCACGCCCTGTCCAGAATGTTCCTTGAGCCCGGGGAGGCTCCCCCTCCAGACACCATCGTACCGGCCCACAGCTTCTTGCTGGTCCAGGAGGACCTCCTAACACAAATAAGCCGGTCTCTAGCTGGCTCCTCTGTGCCCATGGACTCTGAATTGTCTGTAAAAGACGGGCTGTGGTGGTCGGGTACCCGGATCTTCATGCCTGAGGAGTTCCGCTTAGATGTCCTAGGACTTTGCCACGATAATAAGTTAGCCAGACATTTCGGCAGCCGCAAAACAATGGAGTTGTTATCCCACACCTTCTGGTGGCCCCACATGAATGAGGACTGCAGAACCTATGTGGGTGTGTGCCCTATTTGTGCCCGAAACAAGACCGAAAGGACCAAGGCCTGGGGTCTGCTGAACCTGTTACCCATTCCTGAACGTCCTTGGTCTCACATTTCTGTGGATTTTATTGTTGAGTTGCCCCCATCCGCGGGGTTTAACACCATCTTCGTAGTGGTAGACCGTCTCACCAAGATGGCACACTTTGTCCCTATGCAAGGCATCCCCTCGGCAATGGAGACAGCCAAGATCTTCATCAAGGAAATCGTATGGCTGCACGGCATTCCTAATAATATCGTGATCGGGGGGTGCAGTTTACATCCAGGGTTTGGAGGTCTCTGTGTGCCATCTTAGGAATTGGACTGGCATTTTCTTCAGCCTACCACCCCCAATCAAATGGCCAGACAGAGGACCGACCAGACCCTCGAGCAGTACCTCCACTGCTACTCCTCGTACTCGCAGGACAATTGGGTCTCTCTGCTGCCATTAGCCGAGTTCGCCTATAACAACGCAGTCTACTCTGCCACCAAGCAATCTCCGTTTTGGGCGAATCTCGGCTACCACCCCACATTCCTACCTAATGTTCTGACTAAAAGTTCCGTACCCGCTGCACAGAAGATCACCCAGTCCCTGAAAGGAGCAACAGTCTTCTGCAAGAGACCCTCACGCAAACCCAAGAGCGTGTCAAAAGAACATTCGATAGAGGGAGATGAGGAGGGTTGAACTTGCAGCCTGGAGATCGGGTCTGGTTGGCAACCAAAAACCTGAGACTGTCATGTCCGTCAAGGAAATTAGGTCCCAAATATATCGGACCTCTACCAGTCAAGAGGAAAATCAACAATGTGGCTTATGAGCTGGATCTTCCTTCTTCACTTAGAGTTCACCCAGTCTTCCATGTAAACCTGCTCAAACCAGTCACTAGGGCTCCCTTCCCAGGGCGGAAAACAGCTCCACCAGAACCAGTCCTGGTAAATGGAGAGGAGGAGTTCGAGGTGGAAACCATCTTGGACTGCAGAAGGAGAGGGGGCATCACCCAATTCCTAGTAAAGTGGAAAGGATATGGATCTGAGGAAAGCTCTTGGGAACCTGAAAACAATTTACATGCCAAGGAGCTGGTCAAGACATTCTGGAGGAACAACCCAGCCAAGAGAGCCTGTTTGGGCATCTGGAGGCTGCCCCTTGGGAAGCGGCAATGAAAGGAACCATCGGGGGCCATTGGAATGCCTATGCGTAGGGGAATGTAGTGTGTGCGCGCGTCCATGCGCGTTAGCACACGTGCCTGTGTGCGGGAGCGTGCACGTGCGCGTGCGTATGCACCGGCATTGGCGCCAAAACGCCCATTTGAGCCCTCAGCACCCTGCAGTCAGTGCTGTCCGTTCTACAGCGTTCCTGCATCTTTGACCCCAGCGTTTGTTCTGAGAGACTTCCTGTGCCTGTGACCCCAGCTTCCCCTTTGGACTTTGTTTACCTGCTGCCTGCCCGGACCTTCAGCCTGCCTACGACTATTCTTCTGCCTGACCCCTTGTACTTCTGTTGCCCGCGCGTTGCCGACCCTGCCTGTACCCGACTATCCACCAGCCTGAACCACTTGTACTGCACTGCCAGCTTGTTACCGACTCGGCCTGTACCACCACTCTTCTGCCTGCACGAGCTCCTGTGGACCTTCACCTATTCCTGTGCTCCAGAGCTCCCTGTCTCCACCATCAGGGGCTCTTGAACCAGGGCCGTAAGAGAGGTTGCCCCCGCATAAGTCAGACTCAACCACCAGGTACGTGACACCTATGGAGATGGAGTCCTAGACAAGAAAGAGAGGCAATTTTTACTACCTGAAATTAACAGTACTCCTTTTAACATCTGCCCAATGTACACAAATCTTTACATAAACCACCAGGGTGTCCCATTGTGGCCAGCACTAATAGCTTTCTTAGTGGTCTGTTGCAATATATAGACCACTTTCTGCAACCAATCATTTGGAGACTTCCGGCCTTCATCAAGGACACGGGGCATGTTCTCGAAATCCTACACCAATACAGATGGGAGGACCACTACTTCTGGGCCTCCCTGGATGTCAGCTCGCTGTACACATCAATCCCCCATGGTGTAGGGATCAGAGCATTGCAGTACTTCTTATATAAAGATCTTACAATCAATTACCGACAGGCACGTTTTGTAATTGAAGACACTAAATTCTGCCTTAAACATAATTATTTTACCTTCCTGGACCAGTTTTATCTTCAGTCACAAGGCACAGCAATGGGAGCTAACTTTTCCCCATGCTATGCCAATATTGCAATGGCATACTGGGAATAACACCCCATTTGGAACAACAATCCGTTTGCTTGACATCTGGTTTATTATGGTCATTACATTGATGATATTCTAATCATCTGGAGTGGGACAATCGATGAATTTGAGGTCTTCACTGCCCATTGTAATAACAAAAAGCAGGGCCTAAGTTTCACCGATGTAATTGACCAAACTAAATTAATATTCTTGGATCTGGAACTATCTCATGAAAATCATACCATTATCTCTTCCAGCCACTGCAAACAGACAAGCGGTATCCCCTATCTACACTACACCAGCTGTCACCATCCATCATGGAGAAAAAATATTCCAGGAGGCCATTTCAGATGCGTGAGATGCAACTGTACAAAACAGGATGATTATGAGTATCGGGGGAGATCGCTAGCTAAAAAATTTCTGGAAAAAGGATTCCCAGAACCCCTAGTAAAGGAGGCTTTCCAAAAACATAAAAGTCAGGAGATAAGTCTGATTCCCTCTAATCATGAACAAAATGGAATCAGATTTATTACAGGCTATAACGATCAATATAGAAAAATCTCGCAGGTTATCGGTAACCACTGGTAGATTTTACAACTAGACCCAAAACTAAAAGGAGTGTTATCAGATGTCTCCCTGAATAACCTTCAGAAGAGCCCTCAAAAATATTTTGGCTTCAAGCAAGCTCAAACAGGAAGGCAACACACATTCGGTCATTCTTTGACACCAGGACGGGGATCTTCCAATGTCCAAAGTCTTTGCCAAGTAACTATAGACCTGTTAATTTAACTTCTATAGCTGGGAAGATACTGGGGAGTTTAATAAAAGACCACATAGATGAGTTATTGTTGGATAAAAATGTTTTAAGCAACAGACAGCATGGATTCATGAAAGACAGAAGTTGTCAAGCAAACCTGATTTCTTTTTATGATGAGGTAAGTAAAACCTTGGACAGAGGGGTGGCTGTGGACATGGTATACTTGGATTTTGTAAAAGCGTTTGACACAGTTCCCCACACACAGCTAATGTGTAAGGTAAAGTCTATAGTGTTGGAAAGATCAGTTTGTAAATGGATAGAAAACTGGCTAAAAGACCGAATTCAGAGATAATCAGGTTAATGATTCTTATTCTGAATGGTCTAAGGTTATCAGTGGTGTACCCCAAGGTTCAGTGTTGGGACCCTTACTTTTCAATATACTTATAAATGATATCGGGTCTGGGATTAAAAGTACCATTTCAGTGTTTGCAGATGACACTAAGCTATGCAGTGGAATAACGTCCTGACAGGATGTCTCCAACTTACAAGCAGACCTCAATGCACTGTCTAATTGGGCGACTATGTGGCAAATGAGGTTTAATATTGATAAATGTAACCTTATGCATTTGGGGGCTAAGAACATGCATGCATCCTACATACTAGGGGGAGTACAACTGGGGGAATCCGTAGTGGTTCAGTTTTGGGCACCAGTTCTCAAAAAGGATATTGGGGAACTGGAGAAAGTGCAGAGAAGGGAAACCAAACTAAAAAGAGGCATGGAGGAGCTCAGCTATGAAGAAAGATCAGAGGAACTGAATTTATCCTCTCTTGAGAAGAGGAGATTAAGGGGGGATATGATCAACATGTACAAATAGATAAGTGGTCCATATAGTGAACATGGTGTTGAGTTATTTACTTTAACCACTTGCCGACCGCCCGCCGCAGCGTGACGGCGACAAGGTGGTTCGTTATCGCGAACCGCCGTCACAGGACTGCGGCCGCGATAACTAGCATTGTGAGCGTGCGCGCGCCGCCGGAGGCGCGCTCACACGCTCACTGTGTTCGGGGGGAGCCAGGGAGCGGGTAGGGTGGACTCGATCGCCGCCGGCTACCCGCGATGGCTCCCCCGCACGGAAAGAACAGAGGTCCGTGTAAGTAAACACGGACCTCCGTTCTGTTGAAGGGGGAAGGGCGATGATCACAGCCTTCCTGTAAGTGAAAGCTGTGATCATCCCCTTTCCCCAGTCAGGGCAGTCCACACACATTTAGAACACGCCCAGGGAACATAGTTAACCCTTAGAGCGCCCCCTGCAGGTTAACCCCTTTACTGCCAATGGCATTTACACAGTAATCAGTGCATTTTTATAGCACTGATCGCTGTATAAATGCCAATGGTCCCAAAAAAGTGTCAAAATGGTCCGACATGTCCGCCCTAATATCGCAGTACCGCTAAAAATCGCAGATCGCCGCCATTACTAGTAAAAAATTAAAAAAAATAAAACCCCCAGAAATTAATTCTCATCATCCATAAATGCGCCAACTTTTACCAAAAATATGAGGAAGAATATAAATCGAACAAAACCGATAGAAAAAATATTTTTTATATTTTTTTTTTTATTTGTATTTTAGCAAAAAGTAAGAAATTTGGGTTTTTTTGCTAAATTGTCGCTCTTCTTTTGTTTATAGCGGTAATCAGAAATGACGCAGAGGGGATCAAATACCACCAAAAGAAAGCTCTATTTGTGGGAAAAAAAGGACGCAAATTTCGTTTGAGTACAACGTCGCACGACCACGCAATTGTCAGTTAAAGCGACGCAGTGCCGAATCGCAAAAAGGGCTCTAGTCCTAAAGTGGGAAATCCTTCCGGGGCTAAAGTGGTTAAGGTCATCACAAAGGACAAGGAGGCACTCTTTATGTCTAGAGGAAAAAAGATTTTGTCTACAAATACGGAAAGGTTTCTTCACAGTAAGAGCTGTGAAAATGTGGAATAGACTCCCTCCAGGGGTGGTTTTGGCTAGCACGGTTGATTGCTTTAAAAAAGGCCTGGATTCTTTCCTTAATGTAAATAATATAACTGGATACTAACATTTTTAGGTAAAGTTGATCCAGGGTGTATCCGATTGCCTCTCGGGGGATCAAGAAGGAATTTTTTGCCCCGTTATAGCAAATTGGATCATGCTTTGCTGGGGTTTTTTTCCTTCCTCTGGATCACTTGTGGGTGAAGGATTGTATGGTTATATATAATTTTTCTTTTTTTTTGGTTGAACTAGATGGACTTGTGTCTTTTTTCAACCTGACTAACTATGTAACTATGTTAAAACATTGGCAACACATTGAATTTTATCTGCCAGACCACCATATTACTTGTCACATGGAAGCCTTAACTTCCTTGTACTGTTTTTGTTAAACCCAAAACCAGTCCTAGAGTGTTTTTCAAATTTTGCAACCACATTGGGATAACACCTATCATAGATTTGTTATACAGTATGTTCCCATTCACATAGCATAAATATTGTTGCTTTACCTTTACTTGCTTTTTATTTGGTGAATAATCCTACCCCTACTTTTACGTTTTCTGTAATGTTAAGGGGGGGGGGGGGTATGCTTACCATGAATAAAGTGGAACTACACTGCTTCTGGGCACCACAAACTCTATTTCATTCAATTTTGTTATTCAAAGCAAACTCACCCTCCATGTCTCCATGCTTTATTTTGCTAAGACATCACTTTGAAAACACCCCCTAGCATTTCTGGCCATGGCCATCATGAGTAAGGGCAGATCATGTAGCATTTATTTCCTGTAATCCATCTGCCCTTAGCTCAGGCATGCCAGTGTCCTGTCAAAATACTGCTACCCATCAGAAAATGTAACGGAAGTGACGTTCCAAGCTTACTGTGCATGCGCCATGCGTTCCAACATGGCTGCTATGTGTTCCAACATACAGTATTTTTCAATCTGTGACACTGTTTTGATGTTGCATTTTAAAAGCAGCTACAAGCCTGCAGGCAGAAGGTGTCGATAGCCATCTTGGTACACCCTGCACTGCTCAGCGCCAAACTGATTATATAGTGAAATAGACTATTTCACTCGGTTGTCGTACTTTAAACAAGTAAATATGATATACTTTCCTATCTATTTACTGTTAGCAGCATAAGGATTAAAAATAGCTTGATTGAAGGAGTTTAGTTTCACTTTAAAGCCCCATGCATACATGGTGTTTTTTGACTGTTTTACAGCAGCTGTTTTTAGCTGCAGATGTTTTTTTCTACAGTCAATAAACCCTCCATCATGTTATCCTATGTGTTCATGCACACATAGGCTGTTATCAACTGTTTTTAGCAGTGACGTTTTTGAGCTGTAAAAATGTTCAAACGATAAAAACTGCTCAAAAACGTCGATCCCCAATGTTTTTGGACGTTTTAGATCAATTGGAAAACCAAAAAAAAACCGCTGACCATTAAAAAAAGCAGCAAAACACGCAGAAACGGTGGTGATTTAACGCTAGTAAAAGCTGAAAAAATCACTGATAAGCTACTGACATTTTTTGGACGTTTTTTTTAAAGTCCTGTACGCATTAAGCCTAAAACCTATTTTTTTTTAAAGCACTTTCAGCAGCTGATTTAATCACTTAGTATTCAGCTTCTTTTAATCATTGCCTATGTTCCAGCTTAAGCTGGTGCCATGATCAGCAGATTTCATGTTTCAGTGTGGTTCCTTTCTCTTGCAGCATCCTTTGACATCACATGCATGCAGGTACTAGGGTTGTGTCTCCTTACACTGTGTGCATCAATATATCAATCAACACAGCCCCATAGCCTCATAGCCCCATAGCCTATGATACCAATGCACTTTCCTGCTTCTTCCTTTTCCTTCCTCCTCCCTTCTCCAAGCTAACAAACTGCCTAAAGACTGCACTGACCACTGTTAATTCTTTCCAGTGAAGGCAGAACGTTCAGGGAAGCAGCACTGAGAGAGCCAACAGCATTGAAGTTGTAAACTGCAAGTGCTGGAGTAAGAAATTTAGCAAATAGTTTACAGGGGGATGTTTATTTTATTGTGCTCAATGTATTAAATAAAAAAAAACAAGCACTGAGGGTTTAATAGTTAACCCTGGCTGTACTGTGCTGTAAACTAGATGTGCGCACTGTCAGCCCTAGCAAAGGGTTGGAGGTCTAAAAGCTGGGTTGTACTTTGCATGTTTAATGCATTAAAAAAACGTCTGTCCCCTAATTGCACATTTCAACCTATTCTATACAATAGGATGTTTATAAACATGTTCCATGATAACAGCTAAAAAGGTAAGACTTTTTTTTTAAATTTTTGTTTAACCACTTGCCGACGGCTGATCGGCATTTGACGGCGACAAGGTGGCTCTGTAACGCGAATCGCCGTCATACGACGGCGGCCGCGATCACGAGCCGTGTGCGCGCGCGCGCCCCCAACGGCATTCGATACAGGGCCTTTCAATCTACAGGGCCAGGCCAATGATTTTTGGCCTGGCCCTGTAGATTGCCTCTGCCAATAACATTACTCCTCTGCCTCTGGAAATGTAAACAGAGGCAGAGGAAGTAAGCTCCCCTTCCTCCCTGAAGCCCTTTTCGGTTTCAGCGAGGAAGAAGAAGCATCAGAAACGTGAGTTGCACAATCACCACACTGACACCAGGTCACATTGGCACATTTAACCCCTTGATCACCCCCTGATCGCCCCCCAGTTAACCCTTTCACTCCCTTTCACTCCCTGTCACCCCCTGTCACAGTATCACATAGTGCAGCGATCTGATTTTTAGCGATCACTGTACTTGTGACCCTTGTGACACTAAATCAGTGTTAGGTTAGGCTAGTACTAGGCCTAGTTAGGTGAAAAGACCCCCCCTTGCCCCCCCAATAAAGTTTTTAACCCCTTGATTGCCCCCTGTCACCTGTGATCACCGTATAAGTGTCACGGTGACACTAGCTAGATATATAGTTCTTTTTTCAATCAGATTACCCGCCGTATATACCTTTTATAGGTTTTAATCCCTGATCGCCCAGCGGTGACCCCAGTTAGCTTTTAGTGTGCGTTAGGGTCAGCGTAAACGCCAGGCAGGGTCAGTTAGCGAGGTACTCTGACACGCACGCACGCACATTAGGTAGGTGCTAGATATTATTGTAATATCTGATCAGATCAATATCTGCGATCTGATCAGATATATATTAGCGTCCCTCTTAGATTAGGGTTCTAAAAAACGCAGTGTTAGCGGGATCAGCCCAGATAACCGCTAGCACCTGCGTTTAGCCCCTCCGCCCATCCCAGCCCACCCAAGTGCAGGATCAATAGATCGCTGTCACTTACAAAACACAACACACATATCTGCAGCCTTCGCAGAGATCACACCCGATCCCTGCGAATTATGACAGTGAATTTGGTAGCGTTTGAAGCAGGCTCTGACAACCAGGTGCGCTTTTTTGCCTGT
>BLSH010433672.1:73656-91618 GCA_018402905.1 Glandirana rugosa | reverse complement strand
CTAGTAGTGGCCCGTTAGCCCCAATTTTGGATATTTTCCATATATATATATATATATATATATATATATACATATATATCGCCCATTGGACTACCCCTTTTTTTTTTTGATCGATCGGTCGCAGTGGGCACGTGTGAGGTTCGATAAGCGACTCTTCATAAAACTCATAAAACGTCTAGAGTGTAAAACAGTGTTTCAAAACTAGCCAAAATAAAGAAGTAAAAAACCCCTCCAAATGACCCCATTTTGGAAAGTAGACACCCTAAGCTATTTGCTAAGAGGCATGGTGCATATTTTGCAGCTCTCATTTGTTTTGGAAAATGAAGAAATAAAACCGATCAAAACTTTGTGACAAAATGTGAGATCTGCAAAATACTCAAAATACTTCTCAGCGAATAGCTTGGAGTGTGCACGGGTGACGCTGGCTAGCTAGTTTTTTTTTTTCCCCATCAGGTTACCCGCTATATATACATATATATATATATATATATATATATATATACCTTTTATAGGTTTTAACCCCGATTGCCCGGTGATGATCCCAGTTAGGTTTTAGCGTGCGTTAGGGTCAGCGTAAACACCAGGCAGGGCCAGTTAGTTAGGTACTCTGACACGCATACACACACATTAGATTAGTGTTCTAAAAAACGCAGCGTTAGTGGGATCAGCCCAGATACCTGCTAGCACACCCAAGTGCAGGATCAATAGATCACTGACACTTACCAAACACAGAACACATACAGCATCTGCAGCATTCGCAGAGATCCCACCCGATCCCTGCGAAATCTGACAGTGATTTTGGTAGCGACTTCAAATAGGCCCTGACAACCAGGTGCAATTTTTTTGCCTGTGAGTCACACTAGTGTACCTATTAATTTAGATTCCAAGTCAAATCCGAGGTACACTAGTGAAGAGGCCTACACGTTGTTGAGTATGACAGATGAGAGCGATGGGGAAGCCTCACTGTCAGATTCAGACTCCTCATATGAACTCGTAGACAACAGCGGCTCCATGACAGATAGCTTTGACAACCGAGTGGTCCCTGCTAAGGTCAGGCATTCCAGATCCCGTTCTGCTGTCGCTGATGTGCATGAACCGCAGGGCTCTTGTATGGAGCAGAGAGGCAGTACTAATGCCGCTACTCCTGGTGACCTGGCAAGCACCAGCGGCCTAGTACATCCTGGTCATACATAAACCAACACTGCAGTAACACTTGGTGACGTGGCGAATCCCATAAGTGCAGTTCAAGCTGGTGTGGCTAGCACAAATAGTGTCCCGCAGCCACGAAGACAGACGAACACAGGCCCGCAGAGCCCATAGTGCCCTTCCTGATGCACTTGCAAACCCTGATTGGCAACCCACCCCTGATGCAGCACCTGTACTTCCCCCATTTACTGGCCAACCCGGAATCATGGTGAATACAGTTGACTTTAGGGCAATTGATTTTTATTCACTGTTTTTCACCTATCTCTATAGATCTATTGTGGACCAAAGCAATTTATATGCTGGTCAATACATCGCCGCTAATCCCCATTTGTTACTTGCCAGAGATTTGAAACCAATTATGGTTTCCGAATTTAAGAACTTTCTGGGCCTTACCCTCAACATGGTCATAGATAAAGAACCTGAATTGCGGTTATATTGGTCCACTGACTCAATTCATCATATGTATGTCTTCTCTGCTTGCATGGTCAGGACACGATACAAGCAGATCCTGCGGTTCATGCATTTCAACGACAATGAACTTGGTCTTCCATATGGGGACCCTGAATTTGACCGGCTCTACAAAATTTGGCCCCTCATAAACCACTTCAACCAGCAGTTTGCAGCACATTTTATTCCCAACCAAGTTGTGTGCATGGACAAGTCCCTGATTAAATTTGCTGGACGTCTTGCTTTCAAACAGTATGTCCCCAGCAAGTGTTCCAGATACGGGGTCAAGTTGTATAAGCTCTGTGACAGGGCCACAGGCTATACATGTAGTTTTATGGTTTTTGAGGGCAAAGATAGTCACATAGAGCCAGAAGGATGCCCAGACTACATGGGGAGTGCTGGCAAAATTGTGTGGAGCTTGGTGTCACCCTTATCTGGAAAGGGGTACCATTTGTATGTGGACAATTACTACACAAGCGTGCCACTTTTTAGTCACTTGTTTGATCACCAAATTGGCGTATGTGGCACCGTGCGACCTAATCGTGGGGGCTTCCCCCAACGACTGGTAGAATCCTGAATTAGTCGGGGGGAGAGGGCCCGCTTGAGATGTAGTAATTTGCTCGCGATGAAGTGGAGGGATACAAAGGATGTTTTCGTTCTTTCCTCCATTCACGCAGACACGGCTGTCCAAATTAGAACAGCGACTGGCGTTGTGGAGAAACCCCTCTGTGTCCATGAATATAACCTTAATATGGGAGGGGTGGACCTTAACGACCAGTTATTGGCATCATACTTAATTGCCCGTAAGTCCAGACGCTGGTACAAAAAAGTGTCTGTTTACTTATTTCAATTGGCTTTGCTGAATGCTTTTGTGCTATATAAAGTGTCAGGACGGACTGGACTTCTCCTTCAATTCCAGGAAGAGGTCACCAGAGCCCTTCTGTATCCAGATGGTTCTGCACTCCATGTTCCCAATCCAAATGCAGTGAGCCGGCTGCATGGATAGCATTTTCCACATGCCATCCCTGGTACCCCTACCCAATGACCCCCCCCAAAAAAGATGTTGTGTCTGCCGACGACGCAGATACACCTGTTATTATTGCCGAACCTGTTTTGGCCAGCCTGGTCTCTGCATCGTTGACTGTTTCGAGCGCTACCATACACTACTTGAGTATTAGCGTAGGGAACGGCACTACACAGGAATAGGGCGAACGTTCACAGGGTCTCCAAAGATGTCACCGCATCTTTGGAGACCCTAACCTTTACTGTTTACTGTTATAAAAAAAAAAACGCGTACCAAAAAAACAAAAAATAAATAAAAAAGTTATAAACAACAAAAAAAAAATATAAAATAATAAAAGTCAAAAACAGTTGCACGTTTCTTGTTTTTCTATCTCTATTTTCTCTCTATTCTCTTTCTATTGCGCACTCTATTGTTTTTATGCATGCCTGTAATGTTTTGTTGCTGTTTATTACAATGATTTTTTTTTTTTTTTTTGAAGGTATGTAATTTTTTTTATGTTTTCATGTAACGTTTAATTATTTTTTTATTCTTAGCAGGAATATTATTTTTTTTATGTTACTGTGTTTTATTAATCTTTATTTGATTTTCAGGTACGCCAGCTGCAGCGCTGATTTATTTAGGGTGATAGCAATAGTGTTTGCTTCCACCATATATAAAGCAGCGACTTCAGTGCTGTTGGAGGTGATTTCACCACCACAGTTAAAAAAAGAGCAAATATACCGGAGCATAGGGGCAGTAGGTGGAAATTGGGGCAGATTGCCCCTATGCTCCGGTATTTTTTTTTTAAAAAGGGGCTATGCCGACCATTAGAAGTGGGTGGATGAAAGGAGGTTTTATAATGGTGGGCATACCCACCAATTGATTCCTGTTTTTCATTTAAACCACAGGCTTCATGAAGAACATATGCCCAACAAGGATCAGTGACAGATTAGTATGTTGCGACGGTCGTACGATCGAACGGACCAAATCGTATGTTGGATCATATAACTTGCGTACTGACGTGCACTACGCGATCATACGACCAAGCCGAACGTAGTGATGTGCATCGAGCGTATAAAGAGGAAGTGCCGTTATTGCGCGCCACCCTTTGGGCTCCTGAGTCACGACTTTCAGAACGTTCCTGACCGTTCGTTCGTCAACCAGCAATGTTGAGATCTAGAGAGAGAAATCTTGCTATTGTTGGTCTAGGAGTCCTGGCTTGGACCCAAAACCAACGTAGGAGAAGGAGGGAGAGGAGTTGTTGGACTAAAAATCGGTTACTTAACCATGATCAATTTGGTCATATGGCTTTAGTCAGGGAGCATAATCCTGATGAGGATCCAGGCATCTCCCCCCAGGCTCTTGGAGTCATTATTCCTGAGACATGCTCTGCCATCATACAGGTGCTGCAGAAGGACTATATTAAGGTATGTTTCATGTTAATACCACACTTCATGTGTTTCTGCTTGATAATATTGTATTTGCCCTTTTTGACAATACCTAATTAGCAACATTACAATATGCTGTGAATGTCTTCTTTGGCTTTATGCATGCTCTAAGCTTTTTTCACCTCCTTTTTTCCTCTACGTGCCTCCCTAGCATGTTGTCCTGTATCCATACACACTCACAGGGCCGCCATCAGGGGGGTACAGGCAGTACTGTTGTAAGGGGCCCCAGTGTCTCAAGGGGCCCTTACAACAAAGACTTTAGCAGTCTTTAACTGTCACGTACCTGGTGGACAAGTCTGACTTATGCAGGGGGTCACCTCTCTTGCGGCTTTGGTTCGAGAACCCCTGGTAATACAGACAGGAAGTTCAAGAGCACAAGGGGGCATGAGGGTTGGACTGGGTCACTTGGTGGTAGGTGAAGGTCCACTGATGCTCATGCTAGGCAGAAGGATGGTGATGCAATCCGGGTCGGTAACGGGCTGGCGGTGCGGTACAGGTGGAGCAGGCAAGTGGATGGTTGGGTACAGGCAGGGTCGGCAACGTGCGGGCAGCAGAGGTACAAAAGGAGCAGGCGGAAGAATAGTCATAGACAGGCCGGGGATCAGGGCATGCGGAAAGCAACAAAGTCCAAGTAAAGCCGGAGTCACAGGTACAAGAAAGTCTCTCAGAGTAAACACTGGGTCACAGATCACAGGAACGCTGTAAAACGGACAGCATCTGCTGCAGGGTGTTGTCTGCTTAAACAGGGTCATTTGGCGCCCAACATTGCCCCCCCAAGGGGCAGCCTCCGGATGCCCAAACAGGTTCTCTTGGTCGAGTGTCTTCTCCAGAAGGCCCTGATCAATTCCTTTGCATGTAAATTATCCTCCGGCTCCCAGGAGCTCTCTTCGGCCCATGGCCCTTCCACTTGACCAGGAATTGGATGTTATCTCCTCTTTTCCTGCAGTCGAGGATAGTTTTCACCTCAACCTCCTCCAAGAATTGAGTAATCTCCAAAATAGCAGGTACAGAGCTTTCCGTGAGCTGATCAGGTAGGAAGGTAGGATGGTAGCCGAGGTTCACTCAGAAGGGGGACTGCTTAGTGGCAGAATGGACTGAGTTATTATAGGCGAACTCTGCTACCGGCAACAGAGAGACCCAGTCATCTTGGGAGTACAAGAAGTAACAACGCAGATACTGTTCAAGGGTCTGGTTGGTCCTCTCCGTTTGGCCATTGGTCTGTGGGTGGTAAGCTGAGGAGAAGGCCAACTCAATTCCCAAAGTAGAGCATAGCGACCTCCAGAAACGGGATGTGAATTGCACCCCTCGATCTGATATTATGTTAACAGGGATCTCATGTAAACAAACCACTTCTTTTATGAAAATCTCTGCGGTTTCAGCTGCTGAAGGTGTGCCTTTTATGGGCATGAAATGGGCCATCTTTGTGAGACGGTCCACAACTACCAGGATCGTGTTGAATCCTGCAGATGGTGGCAATTCAACAATGAAATCCATTGAAATCTGCGACCATGGTCGTTCTGAGATGGGTAATGGGTTGAGTAGCCCCCAGGCTTTCTCTGCCTTATTTCTGGCACAGACAGGGCAAGCGTTCACATAGTCCTGGCAGTCCTCCTTTATCTGGGGCCACCAGAATGAGCGGGAAAGTAGTTCCGAAGTCTTGCGACCACCAAAGTGCCCAACCAGTTTAATATCATGGCAGAGTCCAAGGACTGTGGAACGCAGTTCCTTTGGGACGTAGAGTCGGTTGTTATACCACCACACTCCATCTCTAAACATGAGTCGGGAGTCCGGCGGCTGGGCGAAGCCGGTGACAGATTTCCTGATCTGAGTCAGAAAGTCTTCCTGAGTGAGGAGGAAACTGTGGGCCAGTAGGATTGTGTCCGACGTGGACTTGTCTTCTGGAACATGACACATTCTAGACAGCGCATCCGGCTTTACATTTTTCGCCCCGGGCCTGTAAGTGATGTGCAACTGGAATTGAGAAAAGAATAGTGCCCATCTTGCCTGCCGGGGTTTTAGGCTCTCTGCGGATCTCTCGGCCCTGCGTTCTCGCAAACGGCGATGAATCTGGATGGCCAGATTGATCAGGGCGTCTAGGGTATGTGGGACCCCGATGCGAGCCAGCTCGTCTTTGAGCGGCTCCGAGAGACCCAGCCGGAACTGATAGCTGAGGGCCGCATCATTCCAGGCAGTATCTGTGCTCCATCTCCGGAATTCAGACACATACTCCTCCACTGGGCGGTGGCCTTGCTATAGAGCGTGGAGGGCTGCCTCTGATTTGGCTGACTGGTGGGGGTCTTCATATAGTTGGGCCATTGCCCGGAAGAACCGGTCCAGACTAGTGGTCTCTGGGGCTTTGTGCTCCAGGAGACGGTGTGCCCAGACTTGGGGTTCCTCTAGAACGAGAGAGATCGCAAACCCCACTTTCGTGGCCTCCAGTGAGAAAGTCTGGGGCTTGAGGTCGAAATACAGCTCACAGGAGTTATGGAAAACCCAGAACATTCTGCGGTCTCCTGTAAACCGCTCAGGCATGGGCACCCTGGGCTCACTTGGTAAAGCCACAATGGTGCATGAAGCCGGTTGGCCGGGACTGGCTTGTACAGGCATGGAAAGTTTCTGCACTCTTCCTTCCAAGCGGTTGTAGCCCTCCTGCAGGTTCTTTACAGCTTGGGGGAGTCCCGCAAGGTGTGCACACAGTTCATCCATGGGAGAGGCCCCCTGTGCAGACTCGGACATGGCTGTCAATTGCTGTCACGTACTTGGTGGACGAGTCTGACTGATGCAGGGGGTCACCTCTCTTGCAGCCTTGGTTCGAGAACCCCTGGTAGTGCAGACAGGAAGTTCAAGAGCACAAGGGGGCACGAGGGTTGGACTGGGACACTTGGTGGTAGGTGAAGGTCCACTGATGGTGATGCAATCCGTGTCAGTAACAGGCTGGCGGTGCGGTACAAGTGGAGCAGGCAAGCGGATGGTCGGGTACAGACAGGGTCGGCAACGTGCGGGCAGCAGAGGTACAAAAGGAGCTGGCAGAAGAATAGTCGACGGAAAGCAGTGGAAAGCAACAAAGTCCAAGTAAAGCACACAGGTACAGGAAAGTCTCTCAGAGTAAGCAAACTCCAAACTGGAGTTTCTTGGAGAAAGGGGTGTTGCATCTGCGAAACATGTGAGTTAATCCCATCAGGGGTTCAGAGCTGATGCGTTTTGGGGGTGCCTCCCTTTATCATAACTCAAGTAGCTTGGATAAAGGGGGCACCCCCGAAATGCATCATCTCAGAACCCCTGATGGTATCAACTCACACGTTTCGCAGATGCAACACCCCTTTCTCCAAGAAACTCCAGTTTGGAGGAAGGGGGTTTGCCCCCCCAGAAAGATGACCCCTGATGGGATAGAGCACATGTTTACACACTTTTTCATTACGCCATTTCAAACAGGCAACAGTCCACAAAACGGGGTCCCCCAAAAACCAGCCCAATTGCAAGAAGTTTTAAAATTTCGCTAGCATGTTCCCAACATCCGTCAATCTCTGTTGTATTTCTTTCACTGCCCTTTGGATGTCCTGGAGCTCGGCACAGCACCACATAATTTCCCGGCGTAATCTGCCGACGGTACATTGGGACACCTCATGACCTGGTAAGTAGAGGAAAATGTGTAAGGGCAATGATGGTCAAGTGGCTGAGAGCTGAAATAGTGATTTGGGGTCATTTTTTAGTTTTTTGGAAGAGAGATTTTTAAATTGATTGGTATTAGATGCATTTTATCAATAGTCTTTCTAGTGAAGTTTTATTATGAAGGTTGGGGCGATTACCCTTTACTTGGTTGATACAGCTCGAGACGTAGTGACTGAGCTGTGACATGTTTGAAATGTTACAAAAAAAAGTAATATATTTGTTCAAGTGGGGGCGTGACCTGGAGCGCGATGGAGTAGGTCGCACGAGGAGTGAGCTGCGCGATACAATACTCCTGCCATGAATATCCTGACCCTACAGACTAGTCTTGCTGGAACCGAACAACCGCTACTGCCCAGGACACCGCTACGACGATATCCCCGCCGAAGAAAGCACCAGAGGCCACCAGCCAGCTCGTAAAGTTCCGCCGCCAGGACAAGGATGTGCAGGCCGAAGATGGCACCGGGACCTCCCCCACAGTGCAGCGTCCGGCGGGAGACACTGAGAAGATCCTAGAGGCTGTCTCCCTTTGCCAAAGTACTCTCACCACCAAGATTGATGAGATGAAGGTTGAGATCTCGCTCATCAGGTAAGATGTTTCTAAGCTGAGAGATAGGGTGAAGGAGGCTGAAGACGTCATCCATCCCCTCCGCCATGCCACTGATGACCTGCGACGAGAAGTACAACAAATTGCGACCAAGCAAGACGATATGGAGAATCGTCTCAGGCGGTGCAACCTCCGCTTCATCGATCTCCCTGAGAAGGCGGAGGGTACAGACGCGGCAACCTTTCTGGAGTCCCTCCTCATTAACACATATGGGAGGGAGGCCTCCTCCATGATGTTTGTGGTGGAACGTGCCCATCGTATACCCGCACAATCCCCACTGGTCAGGGCTCCGCCACGGACGTTCATCGCCAAGTTCCTGAATTTCCAGAACCGAGACAAAAAACTTTGCCTGACTAGAGAAAGAGGGAATATCTCCTTCAATGGAGCACACATTGCAGTATTCCCCGATTTCTCTGGAGAGGTCAAGTGACAGTGTTCCCGCTTCCAGGAGGTGAAGAGATGGCTGCGGACCAAGAACCTTAAATACGTTATGCTGTTCCCCGCACGCCTGAGGGTGGAGGACGAGGGGCATGTGCAGTTCTTCAACAACCCCGAGGCAGCGTCCTCATGGCTGGATGGTCGACCATGACCATTTTAACGGACTACTATCCGCCCCACCGAACTGTGAGCACTTACCTAGCACTGTTTCTTTGCCCGATTTTGGGCGCCAAATGGATGATATATCCCCCCTCCACCGATAGCCATTAGGCCTCAAGAGGACAGGTGCCGTAACCCGGACTGTGGGAGAGACTGTATGAGGGCATGGTTCAACCTGGTACCAGAAATTGCCTTGGAATTTCCCCTTCTCCTTCGGTCCTGAGCAGACCACACAGCCCTATACCAATACCTCAGTAAACAATCCTGGCCAGCGGCCTGCATGAGAGCATCAGCTCCCCTACACTAACTATTGTGCTACACCTCCCTTGCGTTTGGACCAGTGGAGTGGTCGCCCCCTTAGTACTACCCAGTTGGGTATGGTGCAGAGGCGGCTATATGTTTGATGTTCCCACTACATTGGATCTCCTACCTATGGATGTTCTGCCACCAGCACAATCTATGTGCTGGCAGTTGCTGCTCACACCCCAGTTTGGCATTTATGTTGGGGAGGCGATGAGCTGGCTAGTTTTGACTTTGCTCCAGTTGAGCGCTTACTTTGAATATTCTACAATATGGTACAATGTCTTACTATAGGGTTATTTACTTGGACTCATGTCTCTGCTATCGATGGGTTAACGCCCTGGGTCTGGGGTATAAATTATTGTGTGTATCCACTCCGATCCGATGCTGTCTCATATGCTCTTCATCACATTGGTTGAAACCCACGCTACAGGTCACTTGCAAGCTTCCCTTCGCTGCCCTTAGATAGGGTGGGCGTACCATTCGGTGCACTCGCCTATGTCGAGGGGGGTTTCTCTCTTGGTGGCCAAGTCAGTCCCCTTTGAGTTGATATCCATGGTCTCGGATCGGGGCGGACGTTATGTGTTTTGTACATGCTGCTATTCAGGGTTCCCCACTGCTTATCCTAGCCTGCTATGTCCCCCCTCCGTACAGCTCGGAAGTTGTCAACGAAGGCCTTGCCTTTATGGCTCAGTACCTGGCGGTTCCGGCGGTGTGGATGGGGGACTTCAATATGAACATGTCACCTGACCTTGACTGAGTGCATAGAGATGGGGGGAGTCCCCCAGGGGCACACTAGATTGTATAGGATATTAACAGACTTTTCACTGGTAGACACATGGAGGCACCTTAACCCCACTGATAGGGCATACTCCTGTTACTCTGCCAGTCACAATACAATGTCCCGTATTGACTATATCTTAATTTCCAGACTGTTGGTGCCAGCCCTGGCGGGGGCGGGATTCGCTCCACGTATTCTGTCTGATCATACCCCTTGTTGGGCGGAGCTCCGGTTGCTGGGGCGCCCCCGCCTCTGGAAACTGAACCTCTATTGGCTCTCGGCTCTGGAGGACCATGGGACTATAGTAGAGGAATTCAAACTTTTTTTTCGCCACAATCAGGGTAACTTAGCATTTGGGACAGTATGGGAATCATTTAAATTACACGCCTGTATGATCCTCACTAATAGGATCAACAGACTCAAAAGATCCGCCTCCGCGGTGCGGCAGGCCTCCATGCACAAGCTCCGTGAATTAGAGGGCGAACACGCTCAACACCCTTCCCCCGAAACACTACTGAGAGCCAAAACACAAGCCCGTGTAGTCACTCAAATGCACACAGAAAAATCAAAACAACACCTTTTCTTTGCCAAACAGAAGCTCTTTGAACATGGTCAACGTGCAGGGAAACTACTGGCATACCAGGCCCATATGGATAACAATCCTCCTGGGTAGTGGCTCTACTGGATGCTACGGGCCAACATATCACTGAGCCAGCCTGGGTGGCGGAGGAGTTTAAACAATTTTACCACTCCCTATACACATCCCAGGCTACATGCAGTGAACGGGATACTATACTCTTCCTCCATAACATCCCTATGCCTCAACTTAGGGCGGCACAGGTGGCGCTCCTTGAGGCCCCCATTTCCACAGAAGATATTGCGACAGCAGTGTCAAAACTGGCCAAATCCAAGGCTCCCGGGCCTGATGGCCTCCCTTTAGAATTTTATGACACCTATTTGGATTTACTAATCCCCAAGCTAAAACTCCTCTACCAATATATTTTTGACACGGGTAGTCTCCCACTCTCTATGACTGAAGCCAAAATTGTGGTCATTCTGAAGCCAGGTAAGGACCCCAATTACCCTGAAGCTTATCGCTCTATTTCCTTATTGTCGGTAGACATCAAAATCCTGGCCAAAATCCTGGTGGCTCGTCTCAATAAGGTCATCCTGTCCCTTATACTCCCGGACCAAACAGGCTTCATGCCTGGGAAAAATACGGCCATGAACATTAGGCACCTGTTTACAAATCTCCAAGCAACACACGATAACACGGGCTCTAGGGTGGTGGTGGCACTTGATGCCGCCAAGGCATTCGGCTCCGTGGAGTGGCTCTACCTGATGGAGTGCCTGCGCTGTTTTGGATTCGGCCCACACTTTATTAAATGGGTGCAGTTGCTATATAATTCCCCCAAGGCATGAATATTAGTTAATGGACATCGGTCTGAGCAATTCATCCTAGAAAGGAGAACTTGGCAGGGCTGCCCCTCTCCCCCTTATTATATGCCCTGGCAGCCGAACCACTAGCCATAGCGATACATACCAACCCCAGGGTCACGGGATTGCGGATGAACAACAGAGAGGAGAAAATCGGGATTTATGCGCATGACACCATTTTGTACCTGGCTGACCCAGGTCCATCACTGCAAGCGGCCCTACAGATCTTAGAGGAGGTTGGGCGACACTCAGGCCTACGTATAAACTGGTCCAAATCCCAAATCTTACCCATAGATCTTTCTCCCTCTCCCCTGCAGAACCCCTCCCTCCCCCTGTCAAAAGTATCTTCCCTTAAGTACTTGGGGGAGACAGTTACCAGATGCCTTTAAAGATTACTATCCTCTCAACCTAGAACCCCTAATAGCTCTAACTAAGCATAAAACACAAATATGGTCCAAATTGCCCCTGGGGGTCATGGGTCGCATAAATATATTAAAAATGATTCTTCTCCCAAAGATTTTGTATATGCTGTGGCACTCCCCTCTTTATGTTCCCCTCAGATTCTTCAAAGTGCTAGAAACTACACTGAACTCATTTGTTTGGGGACACACGAGACACAAACTGTCCTGGTCGACCCTTAAAAACTCCACCTCCCTTGGAGGTGCAGGAGTCCCTGATTTCCGGCACCATTATATTGCCTCCCAAATATCTCATTTCTATCACCTTACTAACACCGAGAGCCCACGATGCCACTCTCTTGTGTGCTACTCCCCCGCACACCCTGCACATACCCCACTACAGGCAATGCTCAGGAACCACCCACAGGACTCTCCCTTTAAACACCTGGCAGGTGGCACCACACCTCCCTACCAGAACTTATGACAATTCCAGACCCAAACCTATGGGTGGGTCGAGGCATCCTATATATACATCACGTGATGACAGTGAACGGACCCAAAACGTTTCAAAATCTTAAGGAGGAATTCTCTCTCCCTAACCAATTCCTTTTCCGATATCTACAACTTTGCCACACCCTACAGGCCCAATTCCCGATCTCCCCCCCACAACTAGATACCCCTCCGATCCTGGCTATTGTCTTGGGATCAGAGCCCACCAAATTGATTTTGACGCTTTACTCGTCATTAAGACTCCCACAGGAAACCAAAATTGCTCATGGAGCCAAAACCAAATGGGAGAGTGAAGTGGGAGAGATAGAGGATGACGACTGGGAGGAGATCCTAAATAGTGTCAAAACAGTGTCCCCTAGGATCTCAGATAGGCTGATTCAACAATATAGAAGGCACCAGGCGTACCTCACTCCTACGAGGCTCGTCCGGTTCCAACCAACCCGCAGTCCACTATGCTCATTATGCAACTCCACAGTGGGAACTTTTTTCACATGCTATGGTCATGCCCAAGTATACAGCCATATTGGATCCAGATTGACCGCTTCCTGCATGATATCATGGGATCACTGGCCTCCATGGACCCGAAGCTGTGTATACTTGGCCGGCATCCAGACCCAGAAATCAACAAATTTTTGATTATTTTTCTTAACGAAACATTATTCCTAGCTAGGAAGGTGATCGCCCAGTGTTGAATGAGGGCCCAACCGCCTACTATCCAGGACTGGAAACGTGAATTCAATGCTATCCTACCGTACAAATTTTTTTTTTACCAGAATAGAGGTTGTCCCCTCAAATTTTCCAGGGTCTGGGACAGGTGGTTGTCAGATGGTGAGACTTGTGATTAAGGAGCTGCACGTGTGATCTGCACCTCTGTTTTAACCAGGGGACTTCAGACATACCTGCCTCAGGAAATACAATTTTGCAATGCATGCACTCCCCTTGCCTCATTTACTTAATGTATACCCATTATAACATTTCTACTTTTCTGTTGCTCTTCTCTCCCCTCTTGATGATATGATGATATGCAAGAATGCCCTGTACGATTGGATCTCATCCTTTGTATTCAATGCCTTATTGACATGTACCTGTTGTTTTAAACAGTAAAGTTGTCTTCTACAATTAAAAAAAATATATATTTGTTCAAGTGGTTGTCAACTCATGCCAACCACTACAGGTAAGCCTACAATAAGGCTTACCTGTAGGTCCCGGAAATATCTCCTAAAACAGTACGGTTTAAGAGATATTCCCTGTATCAGCATGTGCCGACGTCATCGGCACATGCGCACTGAAGAATGGGTGCCGTTTCTTCTGTTAACGTGCCGTAAATGACGGCTCCTGTGCTCATGCGTAGGAGTGATATCAGGGCGCCTAGGCCAACCACGGCGCTGGAGCCGGCGCCGTGATTGGACGGAGCCGCAGACCCGGAAAAAGGCTGTCGCCGTTCACAGCGATGTGCCGAGACCGGTGCAACAGCTTAGTTCCAAGGTAATTATTTCAGAATGAGCTAGTATGCTCATTATGCCTTTGCTTTGCATTTTTTTTTGTGGGGAGGGGGGCACTTTACAATCACTTTAAAGCCAACAATAATAAAGTCCATGGCCATACTTTAGACCAAAGGAAAAAAGGTGTGTTTGTGTTGATTATTAACTGCTGTCTGCTGTCCCATGTACCAATAGACATGTCAACATACAAGAAGCAATATTAGAACAGTACTTACAAGGGCAAATGACAGGCTGACCACCAGCTTCTTCCCTTTGGGACTCCGGATGTTGGGGCAGCTCTTGCGATTCTCCTTCTTCTTCTAAAAAAAAAAAAAACATTCATTAAGCATTCCAAAGTCATGACAGGTTCAACACATACATTTTTTGAGATTTTTCAAGTTTTTTTTCAAGTTGACCAACCTTGCATTTGGGCTGGGATGTGTGATTGGGGTGGACTGGTCGCCTGGGGTTGGGGGGACTCTGGAGCATTCTCTGCTAAAAAACAACAACAAATGGACAATGATGTCATTTTCCACGGGCCAAAGACTTGACAAGTGCCAACATTGGTCAACTCCTACAGCTGCCCCCCCTCGCTCCTATGGGATGTGGGCTGTCTGATAATCATATCCATCATAAGCGTTTGTGTGCCTTCCAGCACTGGGGGCTATCCTCTCCCCATGTCTGCACTAGCAAGGCTGTATTAATGGGCACTGATGAATCAGTCAGCAGCCAGCAAAGTGACACCTTTAATTTAGGCCTGAATCCCCCGCCCTTTTGCCCACCTAGCAGCACCCATGTCTGTGGCTCAATTTGTATTGTTGTCATTTTGCACTTACCTTCTGGGCGTGAAGGTGGTCTGGATTCTGCCTCCGCTGATGGGCCAGGGGTGGGAGACTCCCTTGGTCCCTTGCGCGGGTGGGCCCCTTGTTTTTTTCAGTTTCCCTGTTGAAAAATACAAAAAGAACATAAAGCTAAAGCTAAAGGAATGTCTAAAAACACTATAAAATTCCATTCTTCATATATGCTTTAGTTGGAAATTTAAATCTGTAACCCCAAGGCATACAAAGAGTTCAAAAAAATCACCTATAATTCTCTCTAGCTACTTTTACCAAGAACACATCCAGGCACCTAATTTACACATATACATTTTGCTTACAGAAAAAAAATGCTTACTTTTTTCAAGGGCTCGATGGATCCGGCTCAGCTGATCTTGCTCCCTGTGCTTGAGGTCGGACCAGCGTTTGTGGAGCTGATCCTTTGACCGCTGGACCCCATTTTTGCGAAACATCCAGCTTATGACCTGCTCCAAAATAAAATCTTTATGGCTGTTAGGCTTTTCATAATTCTCCCTCTTGCAGTCATAATCGTGGGCCTCCATAATGCCCACCATGTCCACCATCTCAGCCTTGGTCATGGGGGTGGCTTTAATTTTTCGGAGTGATACAGCACAGCTGGACTGGCTGCTGCTTTGAGAATCCACCATGTTTCATTCCGATCGTTCCGTGGAGTTGGTACGGATAAGAGAGCCGTTCACGCCCCAGCGTTACGACATACCTGATAGCAGAGTTGTACGCATGCGCAGTGTATAAAAGCCAAACGAACGCTCAAGGAAACGGCCATAGGTACGTCGTGCGAGAACGAACGTTTGGCAAACCGCTCAATATTTGGTGCAAACGAAGGTTCGACTGGAACTTCTGACATAGGTGGGTAGTGGCCTATACTGTTATGCTTTGAGCCTAGATGTGGATGAATGGCCTATACTGCTTGGATTGGGGTCTACATGGGGATGAATGGCCTATACTGCTTGGATTGGGATCTACATGGGGATGAATGGCCTATACTGCTTGGATTGTGGTCTACATGGGGACGAATGGCCTATACTGCTTGGCTTGGGGCCTAGATGGGGATGAATGGCCTATACTTGGGGTCTAGATTTGGTGGAGCTTAGGGGTATGCTGAGCGAAGTTGCATGATGCTTTGTCTTGTGTCTTGCAGGCATAATGAGGGACAACTTCTTTTTGCATGAATTTCTACCACAGTTTATTGATTTATGCAGGCAACTCCTCTGTCTGTGGAATGTTCACACAAAGGAGTACTTTAATCGAGCTCGAAGGCAGGCAGCTTGTGAGCAATTGGTTGAACTCTGCAAGCAGATCAAACCGGATGCTACAGACAAATATGTCAGAACAAAAATTGCCAACATCAGGACGACATATGGGAGGGAGGTCAAAAAGAACCAAGAGTCGCAAATGTCAGGAGCTGCGGCATCTGCTGTTTGCTGTCTATGTACCAAAGCTATGGTATTTTGACAGCCTGCATTTTCTCAAAAACCCATCTGAAGCCAGACCATCACTATCTACCCTGCCCTCTACCTCTGCTGAGGCCATGCCTGAGAGACCGGAAGATGAGGATGTGGAGGAGGCCGTCTTGACTCAGGTATAGTGTTGGACAGGACTTGCAAAGATAATATACAATGCTAATAACTAAACCTTATTGGGGAAATATTTGAGCCTTAACACATTTGTTTCAATATCCAAACACAGTTGTGGCCTAAAGTCCTTTTTAGGATAAATCCAAATACTGGTGCCAGAATGCTAGTGTTTTGTATTTCTAATTATTCAATTAGCAACAGTTAGGAAATGTACATTTGTTTGAATTGATGACCCACACAAACAAATATATTAAAATATTGTCATAAGTCCTTGGCCTTCCAGGAAATAGATGCTGTAATAGACTCTCAGGGACGTTTTGTTTTTATATATGGTAAATTGTCTGGCATGTCTCTCATTCTGGCCTTTCTTTATATACCCCCCCCATTTTCTAGAGAGGTACTCCAGCTACTACTGGCATACCAAACAGATAAACCAGATGTTCCTACTCTGATTATGGGGGATTTCAATGGCTATGTACACCCCCAACTCGACAGGCATCCCCCGGCCAAGGGCCCAGCGAGCGGACGGGGCACTGTGCTGGGCCGTCTGCTGGCTGAGGTGGGCTGGTCAGATGTTTGGCGATTGAGGCACCCTAACACCAAACAGTTTTCCTGCTTTTCTAAAACGCACGGATCCCTCTCTCGTATAGACTTATGCATAGGCTCATCAAACATTCTTCATGCAGTGGACGGGGTTGAATACCACCCCAGGGGAGTGTCTGATCACTCACCTGTAGTGGCACGGCTGGTTACGGGCCCCCGCTCCACACTACCCAGAGCCCCATGGAGGTTTAATCCCTTCTGGCTCAAGCTGTTCCCAGACCGGGAGGGGGTGGGCGGTAAGATAGTGTAGTTTTTCAAGGATCACCTCGACTATGGAGACCCGTTGATTAAATGGAACGCCTTTAAGGCGTTCTTGAGAGGGGTCTTCATTGCCGAAATCCACACAATAAAGCAAAACTCTCAGGCTTTGAGAGACCTAATAGAGAATCAACTAAGCAGCCTAGAAATCGCATATGTCTCCAACCCCACAGATGAGGCAAGAGAGGGATGGATGGCGGCCCAGGATTCATTGGACCGTCTGAGATCCTCCGCTGCAGAGAAAAAGCGCTTTTTTACCAAAGCCGCGTTCTATGAGGAGGGAGAGAAGACGGGACGATTATTGGCAAAAATTGCCAGATCCCAGACTCTATCCCCCACCATAGGAGCGCTGCGGACCACAGCGGGGAGGGTGATAAATGATCCAGACCTTATAGTCCTAGAGCTGGCCTCATTCTACACTGATCTTTACAAACCCAGGGAAAACTATTCGGATGCCTCGTTGGAGGAATATCTGGACTCCATATCCCTCCCTGCTCTGTCCCCAGAAGACAGGAGGGATCTGGATGCACCTCTGACATTGGAGGAACTGCGGGAGGCGGTGGGCACGTTTGCTACAGGTAAAGCTCCGGGGGATGATGGCATCCCTGCGGAGGTTTACTCAGAATATGGGGATGAGTCCCTCCCTTGTCTGTTAGAGGTCTTTAATGCCTGTCGCCTCCTAGAGTCTGCCAGGTTACTTAGGACCCGGCGGTAGGTAGGGAGAGAACGGAGTAGACACCCCAACCTCTGTATACGCTAAAGATCCGACGAATCAACTAAGAGATAATC
>BLSH010433672.1:40544-53282 GCA_018402905.1 Glandirana rugosa | reverse complement strand
AAGAGACAGGCCTCAGAGACTAAATCCCGCTCAGCCTCGAGGTGGCCTCAGAGCCTAACTCCCGCTCAGCCTCGAGGTGGCCTCAGAGCCAAACTCTGGCTCAGCCTCAAGGTGGCCTCAGAGTCCGATTCCCGCTCAGCCTCGAGGTGGCCTCAGAGCCCAACTCCCACTCAGCCTCGAGGTGTCCTCAGAGCCAAACTCCCACTCAGCTTCGAGCTGGCCTCAGAGCCAAACTCCTGCTCAGCCTTGAGCTGGCCTCAGAGCCCCACTCCCGCTCAGCCTCGAGGTTGCCTCAAAGCCAAACTCGTGCTCAGCCTCGAGGAGGCCTCAGAGCCCGAATCCCTCTCAGCCTCTAGGTGGCCTCAGAGCCCGACTCCCACTCAGCCTCGAGGTGGCCTTAGAGCCCGACTCCCGCTCAGCCTCGAGGTGGCCTCAGAGCAAATCTCCCGCTCAGCCTCGAGTTGGCCTCAGAGCCATACTCCCGCTCAGCCTCGAGCTGGCCTCAGAACCAACATCTGGCTCAGCCTCGTGTTGGCTTCAGAGTCCGACTCCCGCTTAGCCTCAAGGTGGCCTCAGAGCCCCGACTCCCGCTCAGCCTCGAGCTGGCCTCAGAGCCTAACACACGCTCAGCCTCGAGGTGGCCTCAGAGCCTAACTCCCACTCAGCCTCGAGGTGGCCTCAGAGCCTAACACAGGCTCAGCCTCGACAGGGCCTCAGAGCCTAACTCCCGCTCAGCCTCGAGGGGGCATCAAAGCTTTACTCCCGCTCAGCCTCGAGGGGGCCTCAGAGGAAAACTCCCGCTCAGCCTCGAGGGGGCCTTAGAGCCTAACTCCCGCTCAGCCTCTTGGTGGCCTCTGAGCCTAATTTCCGCTCAACCTCGAGGTGGCCTCAGAGCCAAACTCCCGCTCAGTCTTGAGGTAGCCTATGAGCCCAACTCCTGCTCAGCCTCGAGCTGGCCTCAGAGCCAAACTCCCTCTCAGCCTTGAGGTGGCCTCAGATCCCGATTGCCGCTCAGCCCCGAGGTGGCCTCAGAGCCAAACTCCAGCTCAGCCTCAAGGTGGCCTCAGAGTCCGATTCCCGCTCAGCCTCGAGGTGGCCTCAGAGCCTGACTGCCACTCAGCCTCGAGGTGGCCTAGGAGCCCGACTCCCGCTCAGCCTTGAGGTGGCCTCAGAGCCCAACTCCCGCTCAGCCTCGAGGTGTCCTCAGAGCCAAACTCCAACTCAGCTTCGAGCTGGCCTCAGAGCCAAACTCCTGCTCAGCCTTGAGCTTTCCTCAGAGCCCCACTCCCGCTCAGCCTCGAGGTTGCCTCAGAGCCAAACTCGCGCTCAGCCTCGAGGAGGCCTTAGAGCCCGAATCCCTCTCAGCCTCTAGGTGGCCTCAGAGCCCGACTCCCACTTAGCCTCGAGGTGGCCTCAGTGTCAAACTCCCGCTCAGCTTCGAGCTGGCCTCAGAGCCAAACTCCCGCTCAGCCTCGAGGTGGCCTCAGAGCCCGACTCCCACTCAGCCTCGAGGTGGCCTCGGAGCAAAACTCCCGCTCAGCCTCGAGCTGGCCTCAGAGCCAAACTCCCGCTTAGCCTCGAGCTGGCCTCAGAGCCCGACTCCCGCTCAGCCTCGAGCTGGCCTCAGAGCCTAACACGGGCTCAGCCTCGAGGGGGCCTCAGAGCCTAACTCCCACTCAGCCTCGAGGTGGCCTGAGAGTCAAAATCCCGATCAGCCTCGAGGTGGCCTCAGAGCCCGACTCCCACTAAGCCTCGAGGTGGCCTCAGAGCCCGTCCCCCGCTCAGCCTCGAGGTGGCCCCGGAGCAAAACTCCCGCTCAGCCTCGAGCTGGCCTCAGAGCCAAACTCCCGCTTAGCCTCGAGCTGGCCTCAGAGCCCGACTCCCGCTCAGCCTCGAGCTGGCCTCAGAGCCTAACACGGGCTCAGCCTCGAGGGGGCCTCAGAGCCTAACTCCCGCTCATCCTCGAAGGGGCGTCAGAGCCTAACTCCTGCTCAGCCTCAAGGGGGCCTCAGAGCCTAACTCCCGCTCAGCCTTGAGGTGGGCTCAGAGCCGAACTCCCGCTCAGCCTCGAGGTGGCCTCAGAGAATAATTCCGGCTCAGCCTCGAGGTGACCTTAGAGCCTAACACAGGCTCAGCCTCGAGGGGGCCTCAGAGCCTATCTCCCGCTAATCCTTGAAGGGGCCTCAGAGCCTAACTCCTGCTCAGCCTCGTGGGGGCCTCAGAGCCTAACTCACGCTCAGCCTCGAGGGGGCCTCAGAGCCTAACTCCCGCTCAGCCTCAAGGTGGCCTTAGAGCCTAATATGGGCTCAGCCTCGAGTGGGCCTCAGAGCCTAACTCCCGCTCATCCTCGAAGGGGCCTCAGAGCCTAACTCCTGCTCAGCCTCGAGGGGGCCTCAGAGCCTAACTCCCGCTCAACCTCAAGGGGGCCTCAGAGCCTAACTCCCACTCAGCCTCGAGGTTGTTTCAGTGCCTAACTTCCTATCAGCATCGAGGTGGCATCAGAGCCTAACTCCCTCTCCGCCTCGAGGTGGCCTCGGAGCCTAACTCCCGCTCAGCCTCGAGGGAGCCTCAGAGCCTAACTCCCGCTCAGCCTCGAGGGGGCCTCGGAGCCTAACTCCCGCTCAGCCTTGAGGTGGCCTTAGAGCCTAACTCCCGCTAAGCCTCGAGGGGGCCTCAGAGCCGAAGTACCGCTCAGCCTCGAGGGGGCCTCAGAGAATAACAACCGCTCTGCCTCGAGGGGGCCTCAGAGCCTAAGTACCGCTCAGCCTCGAGGGGGCCTCAGAGCCAAACTCCCGGTCAGCCTTGAGGTGGCCTTTGAGCCTAACTCCCGCTCAACCTCAAGGGGGCCTCAGAGCCTAACTCCCACTCAGCCTCGAGGTTGCCTCAGAGCCTAACTCCCTCTCAGCATCGAGGTGGCATCAGAGCTTAACTCCCTCTCCGCCTTGAGGTGGCCTCAGAGCCTAACTCCCGCTAAGCCTCGAGGGGGCCTCAGAGCCTAAGTACCGCTCAGCCTCGAGGGGGCCTCAGAGAATAACTCCCGCTCTGCCTCGACGGGGCCTCAGAGCCTAAGTACCGCTCAGCCTCGAGGGGGCCTCAGAGCCAAACTCCCGCTCAGCCTTGAGGTGGCCTTAGAGCCTAACCCAGCTAATTCTCGAGGGGGCCTCAGAGCCTAAGTACCGCTCAGCCTCGAGGGGGCCTCAGAGAATAACTCCCGCTCTGCCTCGAGGGGGCCTCAGAGCCTAAGTACCGCTCAGCCTCGAGGGGGCCTCAGAGCCAAACTCCCGGTCAGCCTTGAGGTGGCCTTTGAGCCTAACTCCCGCTCAACCTCAAGGGAGCCTCAGAGGGGGGGGGGCGTGGCTTGCGAGCGCGCTGAATGGCAGCTTCAGCCTAGAGCGCTCCGTGACACCCCGGGAACAAGCGACTTTGGAGCAGAACCAGGAGCCATCCGCCACTAATTCCTAGCTACTGTACTCCAGCAACCACCCGAGCACCATGCAGCGCAAGCGGAAAGAAGAAAGGCAGCCGCAGAAGCTCACAGACTTCTTTCTCAGACCCGCGCCGCATGGAGGGGAGCTCCAAGATGGCGCCAGCGCCATAGCACACCGCGACTCTGAGGCCTACACAGACCTGCCTGATGCGGACCCAGCAGCGGCGCACGGGGGGACAGCGCACCTCTCACCCCCTGCATCTCCCAGGACAAGCCCATCCACAGCCAGCCCTGCAAAAGCCAGAATGCGACTGGACTCGCCTCAGCACACACTGGAAACCGTGAGTAACAACATGCAGGCCCTGGACGCCGAATGCAGCCAGCAATTGCACATAGCATCATTCCCCACACTAGGCCAGCCGGTCCTTGATACGACCATGAAAGATATGCTGATGTCCCTTCAATCATCCCTCATGGCCAATCTTTCATCAATGCTTAATAACATGTCCAAAGATATGCATCAGATGGGGACCAAGGTTAACCACTTAGAGGCCAAGCTATCTGAATGTGCACATACAGTAAACGACCTGGTGGACGCCTATAATGACCAGAAAGACGAAACAGCATGGATAAGGGACAAGCTCGCTGACCTAGAGGACCGAAGCAGACGTAACAACCTTAAACTCAGGGGGGTCCCCGAGTCAGTTCTCCCCCAAGATCTGCAGAAATATGCTACCACTTTATTCTCCGCCATCGTGCCCACTCTCTCACCCATAGACATGTCTATAGATAGGATTCACAGAATCCCCAAGCCCAAGCACTTGGACGATGACATTCCGAGGGATGTCTTGATGAGAGTACATTTCTTCTCAGTTAAAGAACAGATCATGGCCAAGGCCCGTTCCCTGAACGCCCTGCCCGCTCCATACGGCAGAATACAAATATTTCCAGACCTGTCTAAACATACATTGCAAGCCCGCAGAGAGCTCAAATCTGTAACCAAAGCCTTATCTAACCACAAGATGCAATACAAATGGCGTCATCCGGCCACAATCATAATTGCTCATAATGGCACGAGCCATACCATATCAACGCTGGAAAAGGGCATGCACCTCCTTCAGCAATGGGGCATCATCCCAGAGGCTCAGATAGACCCCTCCACCACAAACAGCTACAATAACCCTCAACCTCAGAGAGGAACCAACAGAGAGCAACGCAGACACAAACCCAACTAACAGCTCACTGGAACCCTTAGACATCTCCTCCCCAGGTCAAACATGCAGTTTTACACCCCTAAGCCGAACTCTACCCCCTACCGCCGTAGCGGTTATACAAGCCTCATCTAACTTCACTTCTCCTTACCTGTTTTTGCCGTGTTTTGTTTTGTTCTGTTCTATTACAGTTCACCGTTCAATTTTTGTTACACCAGCAAAGATACATCCACCCTGCTCAACCAGGAATCTTCTCCCTCAACAAACCAGCTACAGCTTCAAGGACCAAGTAACTTCGGGACAACCTTCTCATCCACACTGGTCGGACTGACAGCATCAGAACCGTGAGTTGTCTGAACCACACTTTACATACTCACCACCATGCCACTCAAGGTCCTTTCCATCAACGCCAACGGGTTAAATCACCCTGTTAAGCGCAGCTCCCTATGGAAAACAGCACTACAGCATGGATGTGACATCCTATGTGTCCAGGAGACACACTTCTTGAAAGACAGTCACCCTGCCTGTAGCCACCCCCAATTCGCCCATTACATTGAAGCCTCTTATTCCAAGAAGCAAAGGGGACTACTTATAGCAATCAACAACACAGCCCACTTCCAACTACACCAAAAGATTATCGACCCAGAAGGTCGCTACATAATTGCGGCATGTTCACTTAACTCGATAGACTACACCCTGGTCTCCCTTTATGCACCCAACCAGGGTCAGTACCGCTTCATCTCATCAATCATTAGGAAAGCGAAGTCTCTCCAACACGGTCTCCTCCTGATCTGCGGGGACTTCAACATGGTCCCGGACACGGAACTGGACTCTTCAAACCCTGATAGACGACACCACTCCCCCTTGGGAGATCTCCTGAACTCGAATGATTTATATGATGCCTGGAGGTGTTGTCACGCAGGGGAGAGGGACTATACTTATCTCTCCCCCCGTCACAACACCAACTCGCGTATAGACCTATTTCTGGTAGACAAATGGCTATTGCGAAATGTGACATCTACAGCGATACACACGGTCACCTGGTCCGATCATGCACCCATCTCCCTCTCAATCTCAGATCAGGCCAACAATTCTCGATTATATAGATGGCGTGCAAACACATTTCTCCTCCAAAATGACCCACATAGATCACACATAAAGCAACAAATCCAAAACTACTTTGACCTCAATTCCAGTGACTCTTCGGACCCGGTGACGGTGTGGCTCGCTCATAAAGCTGTACTCAGGGGAACCCTCATTCAAATTGGGGCCAGATTTAAGAAACAGAAACTAACAAGGCTAACACAACTAAACTTAGACATTGCAGACACAGACCGTCAAAACAAAACCTCCCCGTCCACTCACCTCCAAAACAAACTCTTCACCCTACGCCTTGAACTGCGTTCCCTCTTACTTGAGTCCTTTGAGAGATCACAGATGAAACTCAAAGCCAGGTTGTACAACACAGGCAACAGAGCTGGGAAAGCCATGGCCGCCCGCATAAAGGGTCACCGTACTAGATCCCGAATTCACTACCTCCTTCACCCATCTACAGGGGACAAAATTCTAAAACCCCAAGATATTGCTGACTCCTTCAGCAATTACTACAGCGAATTGTACAATCTAGCAACAGACCCTCTTACCCACCAACCCACACTAGAAGAAATAAACACATTCCTGAACCACGTGCACTTACCCTCCCTGACTGCACAACAAGCTGAGGACTTAAACAAACCCTTTAACATATCTGAAATTGATCACATTATATCAAAACTCCCCACAGCTAAATCCCCTGGCCCTGATGGGTACCCAGGGGAATACTATAAACAATTCAAGGACACACTCGCCCCTCACTTACTAAACGCATTAAACCAGATAGCCTCCACGTCCAATATCCCAGCTGAAATGCTGGAGGCCACCATAATAACCTTACCCAAACCAGGCAAAGCACCCACCTCCCCAAAAAATTTCCGTCCCATCTCATTATTGAATCTAGACCTAAAAATCTATGCTAAGCTCCTAGCCAATAGACTATCCGCCCTTCTCCCAACCCTAATTCACGAAGACCAGAACGGCTTCATAAAAGGACGACAATCCTCTGATGCAACGAGGAAAGTCCTAAACCTCATGCACTTCGCTGAGTCGACCGGAACGCCTTCTCTGCTTCTATCACTGGACGCAGAGAAGGCGTTCGATAGGGTCAATTGGTTGTATCTCTCTACAGTATTGTCTCACTTCGGTTTCACGGGGAGGTTCCACCAAGCAGTGATGTCGTTATATAGCTCTCCCTCAGCGCGAGTACTGACACCAGACGCCATCTCGACCCCGTTCCAAATCACAAATGGAACCAGACAGGGGTGCCCGCTCTCCCCAATGATCTTTAATCTGATAATTGAGCCCCTGGCCGAGCATATAAGATCAAACCCCAATATCTCTGGCTTAGCAGTAGCATCCCAGGATCATAAGGTAAATTTGTTCGCAGATGATATCATTTTGTCCCTCACCAACCCCTCCTCTTCTCTTAAGGAAGTCCAGGAGGTGATCGCCTGGTTTAGCGATGTCTCCTTTTACAAGCTAAACAACTCCAAATCTTCCATTCTGGCCCTTAATGTAGACACCACTACCCAACTCATGTTACAACAACAATTCCCATTCCCATGGGAAGACAAGAGCATTCCTTACCTAGGAATACACCTCACTAAGTCCTCCAAGAATCTCTTTTCAGCCAACTACATCCCCCTCAGAGCTACACTGCAATCGGATCTTACAGATCTATCTAAAATCGAATTTTCATGGATGGGGAGGCTAGCGGCCTTCAAAATGGTCCACCTCCCTAAAGTCCTATACCTATTTCGCACGCTCCAAATTCCCATTCCCTCTTCATACTTTAAGTCCCTGCATTCTATTGTCGCCAAATATGTTTGGGCGGGTAAGAAACCTAGAACGGCCCATAGCAACCTAACTAGAAAGAGACACCTAGGGGGAGCTGGTTACGTAGACTTTGCTCAATACTATAAGGCCACCATCCTAGGCAACCTAAAGGAATGGTTCTCCTCAACACCAAAGTCAGCTTGGAGAAGAGTGGAGGCTTCCTTTGTCCCACACTCTTCTCTGAAAGAGTGGCTGCTAAGCATCCCCTTGGCACCCAGGAGCTACACTCACCTCCCGCTGGCCATGCAAGCATCAGCTAAAGTGTGGTCAAGCTTAATCAGAGACTCCAAAAATGACCCCTCAGCACTTCAGATCCAGATCCCCTTACAATCGCTGAGATGGACACTAGACTCGATCGATATCGCGGGTTGGCTTAAGAAGGGTATCTGCTTTATTAACGACCTATTTACCGGTGACACTAACCAGATTAAACCCTTTGACTCCCTAAGAGAAGAATTTAATCTATCCGCCTCCCACGCTTTCACCTACATACGCATCCACCACTTCCTCTCGCACACTACCGGCTGGCCCATGAAGTCCCCACAACTCCTATGGCAATACCTCTCCTCCACTAACACAAATATGAAAGCCATTGCTATATGCCACAGAGCAATCCAACAGGGAAATTCTATGCATAAACTAAAACCACATGAGAGCTGGGAGAGGGATCTAAACCAATCATTTTCTTGGCAACAATGGCGGACAGCCCTTGCACACACCTTCCAAGCGACTAACAACTCTACCCTTTGGGAAATGACTCTAAAAATAGCACAGCGGTGGTACCTAACCCCCAAAAGAGTGGCGAGCTTCAGCTCTGAGGCATCTTCCCTATGTTGGAGGAAGTGCGGGGACCAGGGTGATCTCTACCACATCCTATGGTCATGCCCTAAAATCTGCACCTACTGGTCCAAGGTATTTGATCTGCTTAAAGAAATAGTAAGCGTACCCATCCATCCAGCCCCAGAACTGGCACTTCTCTCATTAACCATAGAAAACTTTCCTCCCCACGTACGCCACATTATTGTCAATGTACTACTAGCAGCTAGAATCAGCATTACTAGGAACTGGAAATCTCCCACCCCCCCATCAATCCAAGAGGTAATCCAAGCTATTGACCTCCACAGCTCATATGAACAAATTATGGCCAACACCACCGGTACAACCACAAAGACTGCCATGAAGTGGGCCCTGTGGTCCAGATGGAAAAAATTATATCTCTGAACACTTCCCCTAACCCTCACAGGCATCTAATATCTATGTCATTTTGATTTATACGAAGCTGTGCTTACTCTTGGTGACAGCCCACCCATATCCACAAATCCCAACCCATCCCCCCTCCCGGCCACAGTTAGCACCCATAGGGGTGGCCGGAAGACCAGGGGACATCTAAAAACCCCCTTCAACCTACCTAGCAGTACCACTTTCAGATGGCAAACGGGCTGACACAATGTACCACGAAACAACCCACAATCACTTCAAGAGCAAAAGTGAACAGGGTACAACCATCATCAATAGGGCAGCAACCGGAATTTCTGTATGTAAACCTTATTGTCAATAGGTGTATCTACACCAAACCTCACAAATATGTACTTCTAGGAGTGTAACATGGATCTTTATTGTTCTTCCTTCCTTGTATCCCCTCCCCTTTTTCCTAAGATGTATTGTCAAAATATTCAATAAAAACTATTGATTTAAAAAAAAAAAGGGAGCCTCAGAGCCTAAATCCCACTCAGCCTCGAGGTTGCCTCAGAGCCTAACTCCCTCTCAGCATCGAGGTGGCGTCAGAGCTTAACTCCCTCTCCGCCTTGAGGTGGCTTCAGAGCCTAACTCCCGCTAAGCCTCGAGGGGGCCTCAGAGCCTAAGTACCGCTCAGCCTCGAGGGGGCCTCAGAGAATAACTCCCGCTCTGCCTCGAGGGGGCCTCAGAGCCTAAGTACCGCTCAGCCTCGAAGGGGGCCTCAGAGCCAAACTCCCGCTCAGCCTTGAGGTGGCCTTAGAGCCTAACTCCCGCTAAGCCTCGAGGGGGCCTTAGAGCCTAAGTACCGCTCAGCCTCGAGGGGGCCTCAGAGAATAACTCCCGCTCGGCCTCGAGGGGGCCTCAGAGAATAACTCCCGCTCAGCCTCGAAGGGGGCCTCAGAGCCAAACTCCCGCTCAGCCTTGAGGTGGCCTTAGAGCCTAACTCCCGCTAAGCCTCGAGGGGGCCTCAGAGCCTAAGTACCGCTCAGCCTCGAGGGGGCCTCAGAGAATAACTCCCGCTAAGCCTCGAGGGGGCCTCAGAACCTAAATACCGCTCAGCCTCGAGGGGGCCTCAGAGAATAACTCCCGCTCTGCCTCGAGGGGGCCTCAGAGCCTAAGTACCGCTCAGCCTCGAGGGGGCCTCAGAGCCAAACTCCCGCTCAGCCTTGAGGTGGCCTTTGAGCCTAACTCCCGCTCAACCTCAAGGGGGCCTCAGAGCCTAACTCCCACTCAGCCTCGAGGTTGCCTCAGAGCCTAACTCCCTCTCAGCATCGAGGTGGCATCAGAGCTTAACTCCCTCTCCGCCTTGAGGTGGCCTCAGAGCCTAACTCCCGCTAAGCCTCGAGGGGGCCTCAGAGCCTAAGTACCGCTCAGCCTTGAGGGGGCCTCAGAGAATAACTCCCGCTCAGCCTCGAAGGGGGCCTCAGAGCCAAACTCCCGCTCAGCCATGAGGTGGCCTTAGAGCCTAACTCCCGCTAAGCCTCGAGGGGGCCTCAGAGCCTAAGTACCGCTCAGCCTCGAGGGGGCCTCAGAGAATAACTCCCGCTCAGCCTCGAAAGGGGCCTCAGAGCCAAACTCCCGCTCAGCCATGAGGTGGCCTTAGAGCCTAACTCCCGCTAAGCCTCGAGGGGGCCTCAGAGCCTAAGTACCGCTCAGCCTCGAGGGGGCCTCAGAGCCAAACTCCCGCTCAGCCTTGAGGTGGCCTTTGAGCCTAACTCCCGCTCATCCTCAAGGGGGCCTCAGAGCCTTACTCCCACTCTGCCTTGAGGTTGCCTCAGAGCCTAATTCCCTCTCAGCATCGAGGTGGCGTCAGAGCTTAACTCCCTCTCCGCCTTGACGTGGCCTCAGAGCCTAACTCCCGCTCAGCCGCGAGGTGCCTCAGAGCCTAACACGGGCTCAGCCTCGAGGGGGCCTCAGAGCCTAACATGGGCTCAGCCTCGAGGGGGCCTCAGGGCCTAACTCCCGCTTATACTCGAATGGGCCTCAGAACCTATCTCCCGCTCAGCCTCGAGTTGGCTCCAGAGCCTAACTTCTGCTCAGCCTCTAGGTGGCCTCCGAGCCAAAATCCCACCCAACCTTAAGGTGGCCTAAGAGCATAACTCCCGCTCAGCCTCGAGGTGGCCTCAGAGCCTAACTCCCGCTCAACCTCAAGGTGGCCTCGGAGCCTAACTCCCGCTCAGCCTCGAGGGAGCCTCAGAGCCAAACTCCCGCTCAGCCTTGAGGTGGCCTTAGAGCCTAACTCCCGCTAAGCCTCGAGGGGGCCTCAGAGCCTAACTTCCGCTCAGCCTTTAGGGGGCCTCAGAGCCTAACTCCCGCTAAGCCTCAAGTAGACCTCAGAGCCTAACTCCCACTCATCCTCGAAGGGGCCTCAGAGCCTAACTCCCGCTCAGCCTCGAGGTGGCCTCAGAGCCTAACTCCCGCTCAGCCTCAAGGTGGCCTCAGAGCCTAACAAGGGCTCAGCCTCGAGGGGGACTCAGAGCCTAACTCCCACTCAACCTCGAAGGGGCCTCAGAGCCTAACTCCCGCTCAGCCTCGAGGTGACCTCAGAGCCTAACTCCCGCTCAGCCTCAAGGTGGCCTCAGAGCCTAACAAGGGCTCAGCCTCGAGGGGGACTCAGAGCCTAACTCCCACTCATCCTCGAAGGGGCCTCAGAGCCTAACTCCCGCTAAGCCTCGAGGTGGCTTCAGAGCCTAACTCTCGCTCAGCCTCGAGGTGGCCTCAGAGCCAAACCCCACTCATCCTCGAAGGGGCCTCAGAGTCTAACTCCAACTCAGCCTCGAGGTGGTCTCAGAGGCCAACTCACGCATAGACCCGAGGAGGCCTCAGGGCCTAACTCCTGCTCAGCCTCGAGGTGGCCTCAGAGCCTAAATATTGCATAGACTCGAGGTGGCCTCATAGCCTAACTCCCGCTCAGCCTCTAGGTGGCCTCCGAGCCGAACTCCTGCTCAGCCTCAAAGTCGCTTTAGAGCCGAACTCCCGCTCAGCCTCAAGGTTTCTTCAGAGCCTAACTCCCGCTCAGCCTCGAGGTGGCCTCAGAGCCTAACACGGGCTCAGCCCCGAGGAGGCCTCAGAGCCTAACTCCCGCTCAGCCTCCAGGGAGCTTCAAAGCCTAACTCAAGCTCAGCCTCGAGGGGGCATCAAAGCCAAACTCCCGCTCAGCCGCGAGGGGGCCTCAGAGCCTAACTCCCGCTCAGCCTCGAGGTGGCCTCAGAGCCTAACTCCCGCTCAGCCTCAAGGTGGCCTCAGAGCCTAACTCCCGCTCAGCCTCAAGGTGGCTTCAGAGCCTAACTCTCGCTCAGCCTCGAGGTGGCCTCAGAGCCAAACCCCACTCATCCTCGAAGGGGCCTCAGAGTCTAACTCCAACTCAGCCTCGAGGTGGTCTCAGAGGCCAACTCACGCATAGACCCGAGGAGGCCTCAGGGCCTAACTCCTGCTCAGCCTCGAGGTGGCCTCAGAGCCTAAATATTGCATAGACTCGAGGTGGCCTCATAGCCTAACTCCCGCTCAGCCTCTAGGTGGCCTCCGAGCCGAACTCCTGCTCAGCCTCAAAGTCGCTTTAGAGCCGAACTCCCGCTCAGCCTCAAGGTTTCTTCAGAGCCTAACTCCCGCTCAGCCTCGAGGTGGGCTCAGAGCCTAACTCCCGCTCAGCCTCGAAGTTGCTTCAGAGCCTAACTCCTGCTCAGCCTTAAGGTGGGCTCACAGCCGAACTCCCGCACAGCCTCCTGGTGGCCTCAGAGCCTAACTCCCGCTCAGCCTTAAGGTGGGCTCAGAGCCGAACTTCGGCTCAGCCTCGAGGTGGCCTCAGAGCCTAACACGGGCTCAGCCTCGAGGGGGCCCGAGCCTCCGGTGGATCTCCGACTCGCCCTCAATCCGATACTCCGGTGGAGCTCAGATACGTTATAAATCCGAGACTCCGGTGGAGCTCCGACTCGT
>BLSH010433661.1:390-10601 GCA_018402905.1 Glandirana rugosa | reverse complement strand
GGCTTTGATGTTCTAATTTAGTATTTATAAAAAAAACTCTTTGGCTTTGTTTACTATCAAGTGGATAGAGAAAGAATAGGGAGTGAGAACAATATGTATAAAACTAGACATTGTGAAAATATTAAAATAATGATAGATAGTATAATGTCAACTAAATAAGCAGTCAATGGCTATAAACTGGGTACCTTTAGCGTTAACAGTATGGAAGCGAACATAGTGTTTAACTACACTGTGTTTTTTCTTTCCCCCAATTATGTTTGCAATATGTTCACCGACCCTTCTGGCAAAACTACGCGTTGCACGACCAACGTAGTGCTTGCCACAGGGACAGGTCAATAAATATGTCACGTTGGTAGTGGCGCAAGTGATGAACGACTTAATATGGTATTGTTGTTGTGTAACTGTTGCCTTAGAAGTTTATGTGAAATCTCCATTAACAGATGTAAAATATTGTAATTATGAATATATTTCAATAAGAAGTACATTTCAGTTGGAGGGAGGTGTGTTTAAATTAGTGTGGTGGTGAGGCTGTAAATAACTCCACTTCAAAGGGTTGCCTTTGCCTGATCAACATCTCACGTGGGCTGTAAACAGCAGCCTTCTTTGACTCACCCAATCAGGCTGTGCCCAATGAAATGTGGTTAGGTACAGTGACCAATTATGGAGAATTATATTAGCCACAGTACAGAAAGGAGGGGGGAGGATATAATGTTTTGTCACCAAGCTAAGGGCCCTTTTCTGTCTGTGGACACACAGCAGTTACCATGCCCTGACCTAAATGGAAAGGTAAATTAAATCCATACTTGTAAATGGTATTGTGAATATGGTTGTTGTGGGTATTTTGTAAATGCCATGTAAACCAGAGGACTTATACTGTAAATTGTGTTGTAAATACTGTCTAGTGTGTAATTTGTATATATTATACAAATGTGTATTGCGGATGGAACTACCTCTTTTGTGTAAGAATTCTCAGATCTAGATGTGTATATGTACATACTACTACAATAATGAAGGTGTATGCACTTAAACACATTAACGAGGCAACAGTAACATTAGAGGAAAAGGATAGGACCTTTCTTGTCCCTAAAGAGTTGTAACGGCAGACTCTACATCTTTTGCAAGGAAAAAAACGTTTAAGTTGTGAAAAAAGGTTGGTCTCGTGGGTGGGCTATTGATATTTGGAGCCACACCTAATTGAGGGGATGGAGCTCCCCTATATACAACATCAGCCTTTGGTGGTGTTATGGGTCCCAGGATTCTGTCATCCTTGAGAATGTTCTAATGTCTATTAATAATTTGTTTAATTTGACGATGTTGTATAGAAAAATAAGTTATTAGAAGAAGACTGTGCTGAGGACTTGTTTGCATTTTGTTGTTGTTTCCTCGCAGCTCTATTTAAACAGTGTGCTTCCTGTAGCAAGTGCTGTCCGTTCTACAGCGTTCCTGTGACCCGTCTAACCTGCCTGTGTGTATTCTGAGAGACTTCCTGTTCCTGTGACTCCGGCTTCCCCTCTGGATCTACTGCTATCTGCCTGCCTCGACCTTGGACTGTTTACAAATACTCTTCTGCCTGTGCCCTCTGTACTTCAACTGCCTGCACGTTACCGACCCAGCCTGTACCCGACTACCCGTTTGCCTGATCCCTTTGTACTTTGCTGCCAGCCAGTTGCCGACCCGGACTGCACCACTATCCTTCAGCCTGCACGAGCTTCTGTGGACTCCTACCAGCTATAGAGACTAGTCCAGCCCTCGTTCCCCCCTGTGCTCCCGAGCTCCCTGTCTGCACTACCAGGGTCTCGCGAACCAGGGCCGCAAGAGAGGTTGCCCCCGCATAAGCCAGACTCCACCGCCAGGTACATAACAGCAACGGACAGCCATGTCTGAGTCTGCGCCGGGGCCCTCTCCCATGGAGGAACTATGTGCACATCTCACCGGCCTGACTCAAGCGGTGAGCAGCTTGCAGGATGGATACACCCGCTTGGTGAATCAAGTGCGGGACCTGACAGTGCCAGGCTCTGCCAGCGGAGGGTCAGCACCCCCGCACACCCTAGTGACTTTGCCTTCAGAGCCTAAGGTGCTCATGCCCAAACGGTTCTCAGGGGACCACAGGAAGTTTCAGGCTTTCCGCATCTCATGTGAGCTGTACTTCTCTCTTCAGTCCCACACTTTTGCCTTGGAAGCCACCAAAGTGGGTCTGGTGATTTCCCTTCTGTCAGAGGACCCACAAGCCTGAGCCCATCGTCTGTTGGAGAAGAAGGCCCCTGAGACTGCCACTTTGGACCGCCTGTTTCACGCCATGGCCCAGCTATACGAGGACCCACACCAGGCAGCTACTGCAGAAGCGGAGGAATATGTGTCCGAGTTCAGGCAATGGAGTGCCGACACGGCCTGGAATGAGGCTGCGCTTTGCTATCAGTTTAGGCTTGGACTCTCTGAACCTCTGAAAGATGAGCTGGCGCGGATCAGCGTACCCCCCACCTTGGATGCCCTAATTACTTTGGGGATCCAAATCGACCACTGGCTCTGGGTATGCAGGGCGGAGAGAGCAACGGAGCCGATGCAGTTGCGGCTCTTCCGACCATCCCTGCCTGCTGAGGAACGTCAAAGGCGCAGGTCCCTCGGCCTGTGTCTCTATTGTGGAGGTGCTAGGCATCCGGTATGGAATTGCCCCGCCAAGGCAGGTAAGGGGGTAAAGCCAGTTCCCGGAGAAGTGCTATCAGTACCAAGCCTCCAGTCTCACCTTATTCTCCCCATTACTCTACAGCTCCCCGGCGGCAATGTCCAGGTGCCTGCCATTCTTGACTCCGGGGCCTGTAGTTGCTTTATGGACCTTGCCTTCGCCACCCAGCATCAAATCCCACTCCGGCCCAGGGAACAGCCAATGGCCATCCGGTTGGCAGACGGGTCAAATATCAAGTCCAGCACAGTGACCCATCAGACCGTGCCCTTGCCGATCCAGACGGCCCATGGCCATAAGAAACTGCTGCTGCTGGATGCCATTGTGTCCCCGCTATTTCCAGTGATCCTTGGTCTCCCATGGCTCCGCACCCACAGCCCTCACATCAACTGGAACTCGGGAGAGGTCTTGTTGCTGTCCTCATACTGCCCGAACTACTGCTTCCAGACGCCCCAAAGGGCACCACCAGTACTACTCGGCCCTAACCCTGAGTCGGACCAGGAAACCCGTCTCACCGTCCCCGAAGTATACCACGACTTCCTGGACGTGTTCAGTAAGAAAGGAGCTGACACGTTACCCTCACACCGGCCATACGACTGCCCAATAGACTTGCTTCCAGGAACCGAGGTCCCTTTTGGGAGAATCTTCCCCCTTTCCGAAGTGAAGCTAGTGGCCCTCAAGGCCTATATCGAGGAAAACCTGCGCAAGGGCTTCATTTGTCCCTCCACATTCTCGGCGCGGGGATCTTCTTCGTAGAGAAAAAGGACCATACTCTTCAGCCATGCATTGACTACAGGGACCTTAACAAGATCACGGTCAAAAAACGATACCCCTTGCCCTTGGTTCCAGAGTTGTTCCAATGCCTCGGCTCCGCAGCAGTGTTCACTAAGCTGGATCTACAGGGATCCTATAATCTGATCCGGATTCGGGAGGGGGATGAATGGAAGATGGCCTTCCGGACACGGTTCGGCCATTTTGAGTATCTGGTCATGCCGTTCGGGCTCTGCAACGCCCCGGCCACATTCCAGCACCTACTTAATGATGTCTTCAGGGACTATCTTGATGTGTTCTTGGTAGTTTACTTGGACAACATCCTTATTTTCTCTCCCTCCTTGGAAGTGCGTACTCAGCCGGTTACGAGAACACGGGCTATATGCAAAGGCCAAAAAGTGCGCCTTTGAACACACGGATATCTCCTTCCCAGGGTTCCACATCTACACTGCAGTTACTACTATGGACCCCCAGAAGGTGTCAGCGATCCTCAAGTGGCCAACTCCAGCGGACAAGAAGGCGGTGCAGCGCTTTGTAGGATTCGCTAATTTCTACAGAAAATTAATTTGAGGATTCTCCGCTATCATCTCTCCAATTACTCAACTAACCAAGCAACACTCCCACTTTGCCTGAACCCTTGAAGCACAATTGGCCTTCCAAACCCTGAAAAGGTTGTTCACATCGGCACCTATTCTCAAGCATCCTGACCCCACATTACCCTAAGTTTTGGAGGTGGATGCCTCGGAAGCCGCAGTCGGGGCCATATTGTCTCAAAGACGGGGACTCAAGGCCTCATTACACCCTTTTGCCTTTTTCTCAAGGAAGCTCTCTCCTCCGGAGAAAAACTATGACGTAGGGGATAGAGAGCTTCTGGCCATTAAGTCCGCCCTATCCGAATGGCGCTATCTTCTGGAAGGAGCGATCCACCCAGTCCTGGTCTTCACAGACCATAAAAACTTGGAGTACCTGCGAACTGCCAAGCGACTCAGACCTCGTCAGGCCCTCTGGGCTTTGTTCTTTTCCCGGTTTCAGCTGCACATTACCTACTGGCTGGGCTCTAAAAATACCAAACCAGACGCACTCTCCAGGATGTTTCATGATTCCAGGGAGACTCCTTCAACCGATACTATTCTGCCTCCCCATAGCTTCCTGTTGGTCCAGGAGGACCTCCTAACCCAGATCAGGCAAACCTTGGCAGGTTCCACGGCCCCTACTGACCCTGGACTTTCCATGAGAGATGGGTTATGGTGGTCGGGTACCCAGATTTGTGTACCAGAGGAACTCCGCTTAACAGCCTTATAACTGTGTCACGACAATCATTTGGCTGGACATTTCGGTAACCGTAAGACGGTAGAACTTTTGTCCCGCACCTTTTGGTGGCCCCGCATGAGTGAGGACTGCAAAGACTATGTGGGTGCCTGCCCAACGTGTGCCTGGAACAAGACAGAGAGAGCCAAGGCCTGGGGTCTGCTAAACCCGCTACCAATCCCTGACCGTCCCTGGTCCCATGTTTCCATAGATTTCATCATGGAACTGCCCCCGTCTGCAGGCTTCACCACCATCTTTGTGGTGGTCGATCGCCTCATGAAGATGGCACACTTTGCTCCTATGAAGGGCACTCCTTCAGCCGCCGAAATGGCTAAGGTGTTTGTTAAGGAAGTGGTCCGTCTACACGGCAGCCCAAGGAACATTGTATCTGATAGAGGGGTGCAGTTCACATCCCGGTTCTGGAGGTCCCTGTGCTCTACCTAGGGGATCAAGTTGGCCTTCTCTTCTGTTTATCACCCGCATTCTAACGGCCAGACAGAGAGGACCAACCAGACCTTGGAACAATACCTTTGGTGCTACTCATCCTACTCTCAGGACAATTGGGTCTCCTTGTTGCCTTTAGCCGAGTTCACCTACAACAACTCTGTCCATTCTGCTACTAAAGTCTCCGTTTTGGGCGAATCTCGGCTACCACCCTACCTTCCTACCCACCTTAGTGCCGGAGAGCCCAATCCCTGCCACACAAGAGATCACTCAGTTTCTGGAGAACAACAGTAAGCTGCTACGGGAAACCCTGGCTCAGACTCAAGAACGTAATAAAAACGTTTTTGTTGTTTCAATCTTTTCTTTATTATTATTATTTTCACACATTTTCTTTTTCGACATAACATATAATACAAAATTGTCATATCTATTCACATCAGGGGGTAAATTATTCTTAACCATCTTTGTCAATTTCAAGGGATCGCTCTACCAAATAGGGGTGCCTCTTATCCCTATATATTTCCTGTTTCTTGCATCATACCATTCCTATATTCTTCTCCTGATTCTCCCTAATGTGTATATGACCTTCCACACACTCATTCATACCGAGAAAAAAAAAAAAAAGAGGAAGAAGAGGGAAAAGGGGAAGGAAGAAGGGGCAGAGCAAAGATGATTTTCCTCTTCCTTCCTCCCGGGAGTCAACATTTACAAATACCGTGCGATATCTGCCGAGGTGCTAAATTTTTCCCATTGTCGCCATCTCTTTGGTACTGTATATACATTTTTTTCCTCTATTAAGATCGTTTTATCTATATTCTGTATCACATTCATCTCGCATATCCATTCTTGTATGGAAAGGTTGTTTGTTTTACGCCAGTTACGAGCTATTATGGTACGTGCTGCAGTTAACATATATCCCCATATATCTTCTTTTATCCTTTTTATCGAACCTGGGATAATTGACAAGATTGCCATCTTTATATTTAGCTGCATAGTTGTATCAGTGATATCCTGGTATATATTGAGAATTTTCTGCCAGAAATCTATAACCAACGGACATTTGTACCAAATATGTGTCATGTTACCTTTCTCTTTCCCGCATCTCCAGCACGTTTCTTGATGGTTTTTGTTTATTTTATGTAAGTCCGTTGGGCATCTATACCATCTAGTTATTAATTTATATCCTCTTTCTTGATGCTTTACAGAGGCCGAGAGCTTATGAATTACTCTGAACGCTTTTTCCCATTCTTGGGTTGGGATTTTCATCTCTAACTCCCTTTCCCATTTTTTAATGTATATTAATTCTGTAGTTGGACTGTTAGAAATTAATAATTTGTATATTTTTGAAAGCCCATGTGCTGGTTTATACTCCTGTAATAATAATTTTTCAAATTTCGTTGTAGGCCTGTCTATCATTTCTTTCTGTTGTATGCAATTAATAAATGTGTTTAGTTGATGATGTTGCACCCATTTAAATTTATTATCTACGCCCATTTCTTTCAACGGGAGAATTTTTCCTTCTTCCATTGTTTGAATAATTCTTATATCGTCCCTGCTCCTCCATTTAAGAAATGTCTGGGCTTTAAGTGCTGGGAGAAATTCCGGGTTAGAAAATAATGGAGTCATTGGTCCTATATATGAGGATAAAATCTTTTTGCGTAGCATAGTATCCCATGTTTTCATTGTTGATGCCACTAAAAGGGGTAGATCTTTCATCTTGGGTCTCTGGCATGGATTGATCCAAGGTAATGATTTAAGTTTAAGTGGAGATATATCTTCTTCTATTTTTACCCATTGTTTGGTTTTCCCGTTATGAAACCAGTCTGCTATCCTTACCATGGATGCTGCTCTGGCATATGCCCTAAAGTCTGGCAGCGCTAGGCCGCCCTCAGTCTTTGCTCTCGTTAGGATCTCTCTTTTTATTCTGGCTGCTTTATGGGCCCATATAAAACTATCAATTGCCTTCCGTAATATTTTCATAAGATTGACCGGTGGGCATATTGGGATTGTTTGAAATATATATAGAATCTTTGGCAGAATATCCATTTTTATAATATTTATTCTACCGACAAGGGAAAAAGTTGATTTATTGTATTTTTGTATTGATGTTATTACCTTACGGGTTATAGGAAGAAGATTCATCTCTATTAATTATATTAAAACCTTAGGAATATATATTCCCAAATATTTAATGGCTGTATCTTGCCATTTAAAGGAATAGTTCTCCCTCAGAGATCGCATAACATTTTCTGGTATTGAGATGTTTAAGGCTTCCGTTTTATCATAATTGACCTTAAAATTACTCATATCTCCAAATTTTTTAAACTCTTTAATAAGATTAGGTAGTGTCACTGTTGGATTCGTTAGAAGGTCATCAGCATATACTGCCATTTTATAATCCTTTTCTTTTATTTGTATTCCCTGAATATCTGGGTTATTACGTATGGCTGTTGTTAGGTGTTCCATTACGATCACATACAAAAGAGGAGATAAGGGACATCCCTAACGAGTACCGTTTGAGGTCTTTATATTATCCGATAGTGTTCCATTTATACGGACCTTTGCTTTAGGATTGACATATAAAGCCATTATTTTCTCAATAATTATGGGTCCCAATCCTAGTTGTTTTAACGATTCTTCCATAAAGTCCCATCCTACTCTGTCAAATGCCTTTTCGGCATCTATTGACAGCAAACATGCAGGTATATCCTTCTTCCGAGCGTGTTCTATTAGTGTTATTGTTTTCATTATGTTGTCTCTAGCCTCTCGTCCTTTCATGAAGCCTACTTGGTCCAGATCAATATGTTCTGGTAAGATAGGCGTCAATCTTTCTGCAATTATTTTAGAGTATAGACGTAAGTCAATGTTAGTTAAAGATATTGGACGATAGTTACTGCATATCGTATGGTCCTTATCTGGCTTGGGAATCAAGGATATGTGTGCCTTGGGGCAAATGGTTGAAGAGCAGGTATAGCATTGAAAGTTTTCCCCAATATTGGTGTCTGTATTTCTCCAAACATTTTATAGAATCTTGGGGTAAATCTGTCTGGTCCAGGGCTTTTGCCTGGGACCAGAGATGATATTGCATTTTGGATTTCTAATTCTGTAATATTTTTATCCAGTTCCTTTCTTAAATCGTCAGAAATGGTAGGTAATGCTGTGTCTTTTATATATTTTTGTTTTTCTTTTAGATACATTTCTGCGTCCCTTTCTTGTCCCTGACTCGCGAGGTTATATAGGTTTGAGTAATACTTTTGAAATGTCTCTAAAATTTCTTTAGGATTGTGTGTGTGTTCTCCTGATGATTTTTGGATTTTTACTATTGGAGTTGTGGATAATCGTTGATGTATTGTTCTGGCTAGAAATCGACCTATTTTGTTCCCATGTTGATAAAAGAGGGCCCGATTTTTATCTCTAGTCCGGAGGGATTGCTCATTTAGTAAATTCTGTAGCTCTTCTTTTTTATTCATTATTGCTATGATCCCTATTGGGACTGGGTTTTGTTTGTGTTCGCTTTCCATATTCGCAATTTCTTTAATTCGATTTTCTATTCTATTGTTTTTAATTTTTTTAAGTCTTGTGCCATGTTTAATGTAGAGACCTCGTATTACACATTTTAATGTTTCCCATTGTATGGGTTGGGATGTTGGGTCATTTTCGTGAATTTTAACAAATTCTGCTATTGTTTGACGGATTTCTGTCTCGCATTTTTCATCCTTTAATAGATTATCATTTAATCTCCATGACCAACCTATTCCGCTATCTTTTAATATAGGGATTCCCAGAAATATTGGAGCATGATCTGACCATAGCAAACCCCCAATATCTGCACTTGGTAATGCTTTCAGTCCTGTTTGGCTCATAAGAAAAAAGTCTAACCTGTGATATGTGTTATATTTTTTAGAATAATAGGAATAATCCCTTTCTTTTGGGTGGAGAATCCTCCATACGTCTACTAATTGATGCTCTTCTAATATTTGTTTAAATTTATTAAGTTGATGTTTGCTTTGATATGAACGGTATGCCGAGGAATCCATTTCCTGGTTGAGGACAAAATTAAAATCGCCCCCCACCACGATGGTTCCCTCAGCTTTCTCCATTAAATCGTCAAGGATTCTCCCTCCAATTTTAATTTGATCGTAGTTTGGGAGATATATATTAATTATGGAATATTTTTTACCATATATCATTATTCTCAACATTAATGACCTCCCATCCTTACCTTTTACACTGTCTAAACGTTTTTGATTGGAAGAGAAGAGGGGAGCTCGACTTACAGCTGGGTGATCGGGTCTGGTTGGCAGCCACCAACTTAAGGCTGTCCTGCCCATCAAAGAAACTTGGGCCAAAATACATAGGACCTTTCCTAGTAAAAAAGAAAATTAACCAAGTAGCCTACGAGCTTGATCTTCCTTCATCACTTCGGATCCACCCTGTGTTCCACGTACACCTCCTCAAACCAGCTGCTAAGGATTTGTTCCCTGCGCGGAGGACCGCCCCACCTGAACCAGTGCTGGTGGACGGAGAGGAAGAGTTTGAGGGGGAGGCTATTCTGGATTGTAGGACAAGAGCAGGAATCTGTTAGAAGAAGAGTGTGATAAGGGTTAATTGCATCTGGGTGTGGTTCCCTCTGAGTTGCTGAGAAGCAGCTCTATTTAAACTTCCTGTTTCCTGTAGCAAGTGTTGTCCTTTGTCCTTCAAATTTATCTCGACGAAGAGTCGTTGAGTCTCCCTTGGTGTGGGTCTACGTTAATTGGGAATAGTGTGAGAAGAAGATTGTCTAAGGACGAGAACAGGATGTTAGGTCTTATCGGAGGGGGAGTTTGAGAAGGAGAGGCAGGTGGTCGTGACCAAGTCCACCCCGCCAGGAGGCGCGTCCCTTGTTTAGGAATCGTCGACCAAACTCCTCCACATGCACCTTGTGTCCCACCTAGGCTTCACTACTTCCTTCTAGTTCGAGCATCCGATGAACCAATTAAAAGAAAAAATGATCCTTTCCAGGATACATAAA
>BLSH010433639.1:539983-558429 GCA_018402905.1 Glandirana rugosa | reverse complement strand
CACGGCAGTTTTATTCTCGACGACAGTGTCACTGTTGTCCCGGGGCGGTGTCACTGGGGATTTCGTATTATGTCGTTTGAGTCATGTCTTCGTAATTAGTTGTAAATAAAATGTAACTGGGGTCGGTCGTGAGGATACCGTGTGACCCATCGTCGTCGTCTTCGGGTCCCCAACTAACTAAGTCCCCAACTAATCAGGACCTAGAGTCGACAACGACTGTGGACCGCAAGGTTCTAATCCCAGAAGGCCTCGGAGACAGTAAGTTGGACGTTGAACGACACGTGGTCTGGACTAATCACAACTCGCTTGGGCCTGACATTGCAAGCCCAGGCATGGCGAACCCGAACGATTTTTGAAATGTCCGGGTCCGGGTCCGTGCCACGGACACCCGAAAGTTCGGTACGGACCCGAACGTTACAGTCCGGGTTCGCTCAACACTAATCAGGTCTGGTGCACAGCAAGTTGCAGGTTGAATGACAGAGGCTCCGGAAGACCCTAATCTTGGAACGCCAGGTGTCAGCAACAGCTGAGATCCAGGACTAATCAACCCCTGAATCAATCAACCCCTGGGCTTCTGCTGCTGCTACCCAGTGTGCCATAGGAGTGCTGGCTGGGGTCAATGTAAAATAAATGTTGATTAATGCTTCTGTACTGAGTTTGCTGTATTATGCTTTAGGGGTCACTGTGGCGGGGCCCTGTTGTCACTGTGACAGCAGCTCTTATTTTGACGGCACCACAAAGCATGGTGGTGTGTTGAGATGCATTGCATGAAAAAAAGGGTCAGGTGCAATGTTAGGGTGCATTGGAAGCCCATTCATTTTAGGTTGCCAGAATGTATGTTAACACACCACAAAGAAGTAAATAAGCCCTAAAAATCAGACATGACTTTTTAAATTCAGAGCACCGTAATGCTTGGCATGCTCATTGGGGGGCTCTGCAGTGCACGTGATTGAACTGCTACTGCAACAATACATTCAAAATGAATGTAGCAGAGTGCTCCTTGACTCACTGTATTTAGAAGCAGGTGCTTACTATGGCACCTTTTTCTCCTTTTTCCACAGTCTCCTGGGTTCCCACAAACTCTTGTGCCCCTGGACGCACCCAGGGAATATGTCTGCCTGTTTCCTGCCCTCTGCAGTTCAAAGAAACTTCATCTGATGAGGCAGAGGTGGTGGCCACTTAATCTACAGCCAGGGGTATGGTTCTCCACTGTTAGTACCATCCATGTAAGACCCAGCTACTGTAGGTAGCACTGCTCCAACTGTTATCAGAGTACTGTGATTTAAATGAGGTGGCCCTGCATCTTCAGCTGCCAGCCTGTGATTCCAGCCCTTATACTCCTCCCTTTATGCACCTGTGATATCAGCCCAGACCTACCCTGTACATCACAGTAGGAGATGCTGTTGCAGAGGCTATGTGCAAGTAGCTGTTTATGTACTGTACTGTTTAATGAAGTAGTGGTTCTTCTCTAATACTTGTAGCTACAGAGCTTTATAGAGACTGTGCTGTGCTGCCTCCTATATTCCTTATTAAATAGCAGAAACATTTCATCTATGGGCCCCTGTTTGTCCAACTTCACAATCGCTTACCATTTTTCTGTACTATATGCATAGCCTTTTGCCATTTGACCCTGTTTGTATTTCTAATTCAACTATGTACGTGTTTGGTACAGTTAAAATTAAACCTACCATCTGATCATTTGGCAGATTCCCCCACCTGTTTTATTAATAACACCCCAACATGTGTACAGGAATGCAAACATTAACATGTGCTATGGTAATGCATAGAAAAAGATGCATTTTACTGTGAGTAATGCAACACATATACTGTATGTAAATAGGATCTGTTACATTAACATTTTACAGAAACAGCCTTTTCCTTGGTGTATTGCAATTTAATATACCAATAATAATAAATCTGTGAAAATTAAGCTATTGTGCAGCAGTCTGGACATATTGGGGCTGCATTTGAGTCCCACAATTTTTTTATACGTTGGCTACTAATGTCCTAGTATATCAAGTTGTTTATCTATTGACCTCAAACCAGTACTGCTATCCAGTACTGGTCCTTTGTAAAAAATGAAGGTACACTGTGAGTTAAAATGGTTGTAGCCCTAAAATAAAATCCTGATCCTTTAGGAGCAGGATACACAGCATAGTGCTTGTGCAGTGTCATTTGCCCCTCTCTATGTTCAGCCTGGTTGATTCTGTCTGTTCCTGTGTCCCCCTATGTAAACAGTCCACAGTAATTATGGCTGCTGATCCATGATATTGTGGTCAGGTTACATGACTTGCAGTCTCTCATCCTCATCCTGCAGTCTATCCTCTTTCCCCCTCCCTCCCTGCCTGTCAGCTCGAGAGTCTGTGTGTGATCCATCTCCGTCCCGCCCCTCCCCTCCCACCACTATAGCTGTAAAATTACTACTGACAAATCTTGTAATCCCCTCTCTTACAGGAAGACATAAGATGCAGTATCTGTGTTTTTAAAATATTATTGTGCAAAATACCTTATTAACAGCGCCGCTGGGTGCTCACGTGACCTCTCTCCTCCTCTCCCCCCAGCTGACATCAGCGGGGAATCTCAGCCCCTCCCTCTGTAGTGCTCAAATTGGGTGAGGAGAGCGTTGGCAGGTCACGTGAGTGCCCAGTGATGCTGTAAAATAAGGTATTTTGCGGAATAATTTTTAAAAAGCACAGATACTGCAAATTATATCCTCCTGTAAGAGAGGGGATTACAGGATTTCTCAGTAGTGACTTTACAACCACTTTAAGTCCAACGAGGTGCATAACACCTGTTGGACTTATTTCTATTATTTACATATGGCTCTGCCGAGGATACAATCCGGGCTGTAAAAGGAGAGAAGCACACAGAGCAGCTTTGCCCGTCCCTCCCCTCTGCTGCTCATTCACAGATGCCTTTGTATTTTTTGAATTAATTCATATAATACCAAGGCTTCTACAACTGGGCAGGAGGAGGGGAGGGGTGGGCATAGCAGCTGCCTGACTCCTCTGTTGAAGATGCGGAGACCAGAAGGTTCAACGTCAGGCTCCCGCAACTACAAAGACAGCTGTCTTCCAGGAGTTCCATAAACTTGTCAGATGTAAAAAATAGAAATACGTCCAGGAGGCGTCATGCATCTTGTTAGACTTAACTCATAGTGTGCCTTCACTTTTTACAAAGGTGCTAAACTCCTGGAGTTCAGCTTTAAATAAAAAACAAATTGGTTGAACATTATAATAATGATATGCTGATAATTTGTTTACTGCATTGAAAGTAAACTGGCTGTATTGTTCAAATCTCCAGGTGGTCTGTATTTACAGAAAGGATTATAACAGGGAATCAGTGTTTGCCCTATGGAATGTCGTGAATTAAATAATGTATGGTTAAAAGATAAACCCACTTAAAATAGACTTCAAAGACTCGAAAATGAGGCTGCATGATGATCCACAGAGGTCACATAAAAAGAAAATTGTACCATTTAATATCACAGAGGGGAAGTGAATACATTAGAAGAAGCAGAGGAGTGAGTGTTTGTTAAGTTTGCAATAGAATCATATTTGTTAAAATAATCTACAAACCATAAATAGCAGCAACAATGCCTTAAATGTAACAATACTTCGATTGGGACTCTGGGACCAGAGACTTCAGAATTATGACCTTTTAATCCTCTCAAGCTTGGTATAAATATACTTTTAGCTCATATGTCCAGACTTTTTAAGTAGCTTGTGTAAAATGTATAATATTTGCAATTTAGAATAAATAAAGGTAAGTCATAGCTTGGCCTTTTATGATTTTACCATTTTACTAGGTGCAAAATTTCCTGTATAAGAATATGATGAAATATTAAAGAGGTATTCCAGTTAAAATTCAAAGCAAGGCACGGTACATAGTGAACCTGCTCAGGGCTTCAGTTTTACATCCTGCGGCACGGATCCATCTTTGTCCGTACTCTGGTGTACATTTTTTAATATCTTAAAGTAGTGGTGTTCCAAAACACTTCCACCATAGCATCCTGATCTGTCACACAAACTCCAGTTTCTGTCTTAAGCACAATTACATAGTTTGCTGGATACAATGGGCAGGTCACAGATTGTTGTTTTTTTTTTTTACTATCTGATTGCTATTTTACAGAATTAGCAGCTCTGGCAATCTGGTCTGACAAATCGCATTGAGTCAAATTGGTTCCTAGTTAAAATACAATCCCAGTAATCAGTTAGTATAACTGTACATTATTACACTGCTATGGCCCCTGTTACTTCCTGCTATTTGATCATGGCAGAAGCTACAAAAAAAGTTGGTGTGATTTTTTTTTTAGCTAAATATTATCCAGCATGTTTCCCTTACTTAACCCCTAAGGAGCCCCTTTAACTCTTTTTTTTCCAACAATATTATTTTTTTTTCACGTTTTTTGCTGTAAGAAAAAAAAGTAAGTGAACATATTACTGTATATACTTACATCTTTTCTTCAATGCTATGTAAAATACTAAACAGAATGCAGTTTAGTGTGTAGTAAACAGAGCAAAAAGAAGAAAAATGTACTTGCATCTCTTACTTAAACTTCAATTAGCCCCTTGCTCACCTTTTTACCACTTAGCTGTTTTATTATAAAATTCTGCTGTCAGAAATAGAAGCGAGAAGTAAGTGAACATTTTAAACATCTTTTTTTTTCTAGCATGGTGCATAATAATGTCCAGAAGGAAGTTTTAGTGTTTGGTAAACACAGCAAAAAGGTGAATAAAACATACTAGTATCCCTTACTTAATCCCTAATTACCCCCCTGTTCCCCTTTTTACTTTTTAGCTGTTTTTTTACCATTTTTTCTTTTCATTTCAATACATTTTGATTTTCAAACAACCAAATGACAAGAGACATAACAAAAAAGTATGATGGCAGATACATAGATACCAAAAGGAACACATCAGATTTAAGGCTTGAGACATCATCAGATAAGTCATTATACAGTACTAAGGGTACTTCATTACATACTAGGGTCTACAAGATAACCTGTAGATCAGCAAACAAAATCAAGCATGAGATATCAAACAAGAGGTTTAGTAAGAACAACAGAAAAAATGATGAACAGATAGTGGGCGGGAAGTGAGAAGGTCTTGTTTGGAACTATGGGCCTCTTTAGTTCTCCCCAGAGTGTAGTGGCGGATGGAGAGAACCATTTTTTTTATCTGTCATAAAATAGTGGCGTAGTGGTAATCTGTTAAATCTACATAGCCAGACCTTCCCACAGATCTGTGTTTGAGGAGCTTTTGTATGACCACTGTAAGGTTTATTCCCCTGCCAGATATATTGACCCAACAATTTTTTTAGGGAGGATAAGTATGATTTGGAGAGAAAAGATGGGGAGGGTACGAAATAAATATAAAAGTTGGGGCAATGTGTTAATTTTGAAGACAGCTAAACACCCAGCCCATAAGAATTCGAATTTAGTTTATTTCTATAGTTCTTATGCTAACTTCTGTCGAGAGGGGATGAAATTTACTTTAAACAACCCTTCAGTCATTTTGGTTAGTGTAGTCCCCAAGCAATTAATGCCTGAGTCAGGGACATACCAACGGGAGGGGGGGGGGGATGGTCCTCCCTGGGTGCCACACAATGTGGGGTGTCAGTGGTATCCCCAGGGGGTGCAGTCCACACTCAGGTCGGGTGACACCCGCCAGAGGTGACAACATCCCGAGGGTGACAAGAGGGCTGCACCCCTTGGCAGTTTCTTCTTCAGCTGAATTGGGACACCCCCCGTGGCCATACTAGCTTGGTCTTGTCTGTCTTTTCTTCCTACTCCTCCCACCAATTCTGTGAGCCAAGCCTGTATCATTATGTTCCCCCTAGGCGGTGTGGCTGCTGTTACTCACTGTGTCCACAGTCCTCCTAAGCTGATGCCTGGGTGTATCCAAGGCCGAGCCAGATGTCCGCCCTGGGGGGGTGGCAGATTGCAGTGACAGTGTCCGAGCTGAGGTGAGTGGGTGATAAGGGGATGGGTCATGTGTATTGGCAGCCATGGTGTCCACCTGAGCTGGTGTGAGAAGAGGCTGGAGGGGTGTTTGTGTCTGCCCTGCCACCCTGAGCTGGTCTTATAACGGGGAAGGGGAGTGAGATGTTGCTGTGTGTCCACCACCACCCAGGTGTAGCCAATTTGTAATGGGGGGGCGTTGCTGTGTCCACCACCACCCAGGTGTAGCCGATTTCATATGGAGGGGTTTTGCTGTGTGTCCACCACCCAGGTGTAGCTGATTTGATATGGGAGGGCGGGTTGCTGTGTCCACCACCACCCAGGTGTTGCTGATTTGATATGGGGGTCGTGTTGCTGTGTTCACTACCACCCAGGTGTAGCTGATTTAATATGGGGGGGGGTGCTGCTGTTCGTCTACCACCCACGTATAGTAGCTGATCTGATAAGTGGGGGTGGGTGGTGTTGCTGTGTCCACCATCCAGGCATAGTAGGTGAGTTGGTCTGATAAGGAGGGGTGGTGTGGGGTGTCTGCAGCTCAGGAGTGGACACAGTGACCCACACCCACATCTTGTTGCCATCAGATCCATCCAGGAAGCAGCAGGTCACAGCAGCATCTTGATACAATAACAGAATGAATTAATCAGCGCAAACTAAATATGATGACTAGAGCAGCTGTACACTTTAAGGATAATTTACCAAACCTTCTATTCAATACTATATATAAAAGAGTGCAGCGCTTCAGGAAAACATCCACTTAATTATCAGTCCATAAGCAGATAACTTCAATAAAACAACACCAGTAATGTTCATGCAGTGAGAGTAGAATCGTCAAAAAAAGTGCTTCAGTGCAATCCACCACCATTATATATGGATAGCCGCTCACCTCCTTCAGTGGACCCTCTATAAAGGATCAAATGTGTTCTTTAACCCTACAGAGAGAGGTGGGGGGGTCTCCACTCAAGGAACAACTCAGGTAAGTATGCTCCTCCAAGTTATGGCTCCAAATATCGGATATCACATATAATGTAAAAGACAATCCATAGTGCTCTCCATCATATGAAACACAATTTATTAATTAAAAGTTGCACTTACATAGCCTGCACTGTACCCCAGTGCTGTGTGTACATTCCATGACATAAGAACAATCAGCGCATCAGATTATCAGATGACATATATAGGAGCCATCATCAGCCGCGGGTGACATCACACGGTTCCTCCCCTTCCGTACGCGTTGCGTTCCGGAACCGGAACTTCCTCAGCGAATGGAGAGGAGACGTCTAAACCCGCTCTATATACTATGGGCAAAAATCATTCAATCACATCTCACCATGGCAACCCTGCTGGGCTCAGATCATGACTTCCGGTCGAAAACTCACCATGTGACCGGAAGACCAGGTCCCTACAAGCGACGAGCTGATGACGCGCGCCACACAGCCCTGAATGCAACACGCCCCTCCAGCCCATCACAGACTAAAAACACTAAGTACTGTCAGCAACAAAACACCATGGGAGGTAACCGCTGCTGGCAATAGCCTGTCACACTAGAAAAATAGCCGACCAGGGCTAAATGACACCTATGCGGTGAAAGATCATTCATAAGAATTTAAAATTGTGTAAAACAACTGGCCCACAAGGCTTTAGTAGTTAGAATACTCAACCTATGGAGGAAAACTATGTATTTCTGAAGCAAATAGACTCTCACCCGCAGCCAATGCAGTTCACACGATCCATAAGACAATTTAAAACAAATTAAAACAAATTCAACTATCCAATTCGATTCTCTGCGACTTAGTTGGCGGATATAATTACCCCCCCTCCAATGTTTATTAACTCTTTCTACTCCCCAGAATTTAAGTCCCCTGGGATCTCTATTGTGGACTGTTCTGAAGTGTTTCAAGACATTATGTGTAACCAGCCCCTTCTTAATATTGTTTACACAACACAACGACCGCAGGCGTAGAAGCCAATCAAAAAGGAAAAAAGTCTACTTTCCCTCTGAGATGGGGGGTCAACAACCCCAGGTGCAATTCGGTCCCGTAGAGATGGTGCTTTTTTATAAACAAAATGGGGCCGGTCAGGTATAACAGGCCCCAATATCTTATCCATGTTCAAGATGGCCCAATTGCTTTGAACAATCTTTTCAAATTGCTTGTGCTAGATATTATAGTCCAACGCTAATTTGAACTGATGTTCATTAGTGGGCTCCTTCCTTTCTACATCCTTTGTTAATTGCCCTCTATCCATCTTTTCAACCCTCTCTCTCTCCTGATTTAGTATCTCCTTCTTATAACCCTTTTGTAGAAAACGCTCAGACAAAATCTGCGACTGATGCATATAGTCCTGAGTATGTGTACAATTACGCCTGAGCCTGATAAATTGTCCCCTGGAGATATTGCCCAACCACCTATGGTGATGGCAACTCCCCAGTGGTATATAGGCATTACGGTCGGCCTATATTGGTTGGCATTGGCTGTCTATTTGCTTCAAAAATACATAGTTTTCCTCCATAGGTTGAGTATTCTAACCTTTCTTACTAAAGCCTTGTGGGCTAGTTGTTTTATAAATGTTTAAATTCTTATGAATGATCTTTCACCGCATAGGTGTCATTTAGCCCTGGTCGGCTATTTTTCTAGTGTGACAGGCTATTGCCAGCAGCGGTTATCTCCCATGGTGTTTTGTTGCTGACAGTACTTGGTGTTTTTAGTCTGTGATGGGCTGGAGGGGCGTGTTGCATTCAGGGCTGTGTGGCGCGTGTCATCAGCTCATCGCTTGTAGGGGCCGTGTCTTCCGGTCACATGGTGAGTTTTCGACCGGAAGTCGTGATCTGAGCCCAGCAGGGTTGCCATGGTGAGATGTGATTGAATGATTTTTGCCCATAGTATATAGAGCAGGTTTAGACGTCTCCTCCCCATTCGCTGAGGGAGTTCCGGTTCCGGAACGCAACGCGTACGGAAGGGGAGGAACCGTGTGACGTCACCAGCGTCCGATGCCGGCTCCTATATGTGTCATCTGATAATCTGATGTGCTGATCGTTCTTATGTCATGGAATGTACACCTAGCACTGGGGTACAGTGCAGGCTATGTAAGTGCAACTTTTAATTAATAAATTGTGTTTCATATGATGGAGAGCACTATGGATTGTCTTTTACATTATATGTGATATCCGATATTTGGAGCCGTAACTTGGAGGAGGATACTTACCTGAGTTGTTCCTTGAGTGGAGGCCCCCCCCACCCCTCTCTGTAGGGGTTAAAGAACGCATTCAATCCTTTATAGAGGGTCCACTGAAGGAGGTGAGCGGCCATCCATATATAATGGTGGTGGATTGCACTGAAGCACTTTTTTTGATGATTCTACTCTCACTGCATGAACACTACTGGTGTTGTTTTATTGAAGTTATCTGCTTATGGACTGATAATTAAGTGGATGTTTTCCTGAAGTGCTGCACACTTTTATATATAGCACAGCAGCATCTTGCCATCTTCCCTATTGTCACTGGCTGCCATGGATGAACAGCATTGGCTGTTATTACACATAGTGGGTTGATGCCCCCCCCCCTCCTGCTGTTCCCCCTGGGTCTCCAATCCCACCAGTGGACCTGAGCCAACAGCCGGCTCATTCATCTTTGATAGGATCTCCGATGTAGAAATCTGGAAGCAACATCACAGCGTCACTTTTGGTTTACTCGGCAACCAATGGTGCCATTTAAAAAAATATATGTTGGGGGGTGCCCGATATCAGATCTGCCCTGGGTGCCAAATGCTCTAGATATCAGATCTGCCCCTGGCCTGAGTCTCCCCAAAGATATGGGTATGAGTGGCTTAGTAAGTTCTGTGAAGTGTCATCTAGGCCTAAGCCTAATATATGGGATTTGGATGTGTTAACTGTAGAAAACTTCACTAAACCGCTGAAGGCTTTCCTGTACAGCTGACAGGGAAGTTTGTGGGTTGGTAAGCATTAGGATGACATCATCTGCAAACAAGCTGATTTTGTATTCTATGGCTCCTATTAGAAACCAGATATAGAGCTGTTTGAGCAGACATGCTCAGCTAGGGGTTCCATAACTAAAATGAAAATCAAGGGGGGTAGTGGACAGGCCTGTCTGGTGCCGTTTGAGATTAAAACATGTTTGGACAGCATTTCATCTACAATCTTAGGCTGAGGGAGATAAGTAGTGGGCCATTATGGTTGATAGTATTGTGTCCCGGAAACCAAATTTGCATAAAACAGCATTGAGATAAGTCCAATGAACCCTATTGAACGCCTTTTCTGCATCCAAAGAAAGAAGCAGGCATTCAGGTTCTCTCGGCAAAGTGGATAATGTTAATCAAACACTCAGTGAAATCCGAGATCTATCTCCCTTTTGTAAAGCCTGCCTGGTCATCCGAATATCTATTAGTCTTGAGGCAAGTAGTATAGTATATAGTATAGTATATAGTATATATAATATAGTAGTAAACTATATTGAGAATAGAGATGTGTCTAAAGTTTTCAGGTGGTGGTGGGCTCCTTCCCTGGCTTTGGCAAAGTATGAGTGCATTTAGCACTTCTTTAGGAAATGAAGAGGACAAGGCAACGTCGTTGTACAACTGACAAAGGTGTGGGGCCAGGATATCCTTAAATTGTTTATAATATTCTCCAGTCAAGCCAACTGGGCCTGGGGACTTGTGGAGTGGTAAGGAATAAATTGCTTTGATCATTTTAACTTCAGTAAATGGGGCATAAAGGGCGAATAAATGATCAGAAGATAAGTAAGGGAGTTTAACCTGGTTGAGAAACGCTTTAATGTGGACCAAGGATGGTTGGGGGGTTAAGGGATCTTCTTTGATGTTGTACAAGGACTCACAGTAGCAGCTGACAGCATTTGCTATGGCCTGAGGGTATATTATTTTTCTCTTTATGAAGGGCTGTAGGGCGTATGAGCGTTTGGTCTTGCTACGATGGCTGTGAATGCAAAGGGCCATGGCTTTGCTCACCTTGTTGTTAGTGGCATAATGGGTGGCTTTGAGTCTGCGATGGTTCTTATTGAAGGAGTCTAATAGGAGGACACTAAGTTCTTGGTGCAGAGCTAGGAATTGGCTTTTAAGAGGCTGACTAGGGTTAGATTTGTTCTAAGGTTCAATGTGTCTATGTAGGTCAAAATAATATCTATACACTGCATTCTCCTCTTTTTGGCTTGAGAACCAATATGAATTAATACCCCTCTAGTAAATGCCTTATGGGTAGACCATAAAACTGCAGAGTCTGAAACCGAACCAATATTATGTTGAAAATATTAAATCAGAGGTTTTTGCAAGAGATCTGTGTAGGGAGAAGTTTGTAGAATAAAAGGATTTGCTCTTTAGATCTTGTATGAAGCAGAGGCTACATAATGGGTAATGGTAATGCTGGCTGGTGCGTGATCTGACCAAGGAATTAATGCAATGTCCAAGTTGCTAATTTTGTGCAAGAGCCATTTGCCTACTAAAAAGTAGGCTATACTAGAATAGATGTTATGGGTCAAAGATAAAAATGTGTAGTAGCATTCTGAGATATGATGACACTGCCAAATATTGTAGAGATCGTTGTCACGAAGAAATTTGGGCATGAGACATTCATATCTGTTGCTCGGAGTGGAAACATCCACGTTGTAATCTGACATGATAATAAAGTCCCCACATATAATGAGAGAACCGTGCTGTACACAGTGGATGGTTTTGATCAATTTATTGAGAAAATGAACCTGGCAATTGTTGGGTGCGTACACTGTTACCAAGGTATAATCAACATTTTCCATCCTGCAAAGCAGAATATTATATCTCCCATTGGGATCAATAACGCTGTTGTGAAGTTGGAGACTCAAGACTCCTCTCTTTTTTTCTGGATCACATGCCCTGTACACATGGGGAAAGTCTCTGTGGGAGCAGATTGGTGTTGCAAACAGCTTTACGTGAGTCTCCTGTATACAGGAGTGAGCTTTCACTGTTTTCCAAAAAGAAACTCTCTTGGCCGGGTGGTTCAGGCCTTAGGCATTTAAGGTCATGAATTTAAGTTCCATTGGAATAAGTGGTAATGCAAGTGTAAAATCGCACTTACATTCAGATAGGGAGGTTGATGATGAGATGAGACTCAGTGGATGGGTTATTCAGCAGTTAGATGGCTCAACGGTTGTGAAGGATGATCTACCATCAAGAGTAGGTTGTATGGGTAAACTCTATAAAATTCAGTGCAAATACAAAGATAGAATATTTTAAGTCCAGAACATACAGAACTATGAACAAGTAACTAGCAAATAATGAGAAAAAACAGTGCATAATACAATAAGCCTCAATGGCGAATGCACCATGGCTACAGAGCATCCCGAGGGGGACACAAACATATTCCATATATGCTGTGTGGGTTCATTGAGGCCTATATTTTGGCCTATCTTGGGCCTTTTGCCAAAGAGGGGCTTATTATCCAAGATGCCTGCGAGATCCATTTGGTGGAGTAGGGTCAGGGATAATACCCCATGAGCTGAGCAAAGTTTCTGTGGTAAGAGTGTGAGAAACCCCATTCCAGTCCACAGTAAGTTTAGATGGATGCCTCCACTTATAAGCAAGGTTGTGGTTGCGAAGAGCCTCAGTAATTGTAGTGAGTTGTCTAGCGTCTATTTATTTAGGTCTGCGTAAAGCTCTATGTTACCATAGGGGTCAGGTAGGTTTTGCAGAGATTGAGATTTTACCAGTAGTTGTGTGTTTAATGTGAAAAAAGCGGATTCTCATAAGAATGTCTCTGGGGATTGGATCTGGTAAGTGGGATGGCTTATGCAAGCAATGGGCACAGTATATAGTTAGCTCCATGGGTGTGGCATCTGGAAATAGAGTAGCGAACAGATCTTTGGTGTAATGCATCAGATTCGCTGGTTGCACCGATCGGGCACCCCCAGATCTTTAGGTTATTACGCCATGACCTATTCTCTAGATCAGCTATTTTGCCTTCAGCCAATTGCATTCTTACAGCTTATCATCGTGTGCATCCGTGAGATCATGGACTGTGGTGTTACTGACCCCTAGTGAATGTGGTGCACTCTGTCCCCTAGAAAGTTAAATTCTGCTGAGAACTTTTGTGTGAGAGCCACAAAGTCTGCATGAAGAGAATTGTGTAAAGACAGAAGCATCTCTTTAAGTAGCTTATCTATAACTGCCTTTTTAGACGTTTGAAAGAAGGTAATAGGAGAGAGAAGTGAAGTGAGTTGTGTGGAGAGAGAATCTCCACGGCTCACCTCGTGCTTTGGCAGGGCTGTTACAAGCAGAGGAGTCTCTCAGGTTTCCTGCAGTCACTGAAGGATCATCAGGGAGATCCGTGTAGAAGCCACTCTGTTGCTGTGAGGAAGCAGTTGCAGTGCCATCTTGGCTTTTTCCTCTGGCAGGCTGGAGGAAGAATTTGGTCAGTTTGTGCAGGTGCCTCCCCTCCTTTCTTTTCTAGGACATTGCTGCTGTAAGCGGAAGCTATCCTCCAGGGAATAATTATCTTATAGGCCTCATACACACGGGCGTTTTGCACGCCGGCGTTTGTAGGCGTTTTTTGCAGCTCTCCATGTTATTCAATGGCCTTCTAAAAACGCCGGCGTTAGTGAGCAGTAGAGGGCGTCAGCGTTAGTGAGCTGTTTTTAGAACGCGGGACCATCGCGTTCTGTAGCTGTAGCGTTTTGGCGTTTTTTGACGCCAATTGGCAAAACGCTCACTAACGCTTGCTAACGCCGTACCGGCGTTAACAAGCGTTTTTTGACGCCGGCGTTTTTAGGTTGAAAAATAGCAGAGGACTGATTTTTTTTAAAAAAACGCCTATTGACGCCGACGCTCACTAACGCTCGCTAACGCCGATGCAAAACGCCGCAAAAAACGCAGATTTTTTAAAAAACGTCGGACCTGGCGTTTTGCTTATTTATTATAAAACGCCCGTGTGTATGAGGCCTTAGGCTCCGATCAGGTCCCCTAGTCTCTGAAATCTCCCTGTTATCTCCAGAGCTTGGTACTCAGGTTTCCATTCAGAGCGTGTGCTGGCAACACCCCCAATGTTTTTTTTTTTAGCTTTAGTGTATAGTAAACACAGCAAATTGGACTGTGTGATACAAATGCACTTGTACCTATTTACATACTGGATGTTTTAAAAAATATTGAAGGTAAAAGTGAAAATGTTTATATTTTCATTTTTTTTTCTATGTAAAACATAAGGAAATTCAATTATTTCCTGGAAGACAATACCACTAAGAGAAAGCCTCCAACCCTCCAAAAAAAATAATGTTCATATTAAATAAGGAGCTCTTATTCTGTCCTGTCCTCTGTGCTATTTTCAAGAGCAGTGATTGATAGCAGGCAATCAGAATTCATGTTGTACTGGTGTGATTTCAACAGACACAACAATCCTGAGAAGTGGTTGCACAGTATTGCCAAGTGTGTGGTCACCTGGGTATCATAAATAATAAAATAAGTGGCAAGTAGGTACATGCAGGTAAAATGTGAAAACTTTTCTTAACCATATGCTATGATCAATAACTACTAATCCTAAAGTGGTTAATACAAATAAAAAAGATAATGCTGATATGAGTTTTACACTTTGTGCAGCCATTTTGAGTAAGCATCTATAGAATGCAGTCTTAGAGCAGTGCTGAAAGTTTCACCATCATCTTTTAATGCTGTGCCCACAACTAGGGATGGGCCGAATATCCCCGTTTGGTTCGCACCAGAACACCTCGAACAGGTAAAAAGGTTCTAGCGAACATGCAAACCCTATTAAAGTCTATGGGACAAGATCATGAAAAAGTCCTCATTTTATAGGCCTATATGGAAGTTGTTGCCATAAAAAGTGTATGGGGAACCAGGCACTGCCCTAGGGAAAATGTATCAATGCAAAACATTTTTTTTTAAACAATTGTTTTTAAAGAAGCAATGATTTTAATGATGCTTAAAGTGAAACAATAAAAATTAAACATCCTTTTAAATATCATGCCTGGGGGTCCTCTTGGTCTGCCTGTAAAGTGGCGCATCTGTGTGATGTCTAGAACATACCACAGCAATAATGATATTTCTAAAGAAAAAAATGTAATTTAAACTTGATCGCGGCTGTAATATATTGCCGGCTCCCGGCAAATTAGATTTAAAAAAAAATGAAAAACAAAACGGCGTAGGATCCCCCCAGTCCATACCAGGCCCTTCGGGTCTGGTATGGATGTTAAGGGGAACTCCACGGCAAAATTTTAAAAAAATTGGCATGGGATCCCCCCAAAATCCATACCAGACCCTTATCCAAGCATGCAGCCTGGAGGCCAAGATGGGGGCAGGGATGAGCGAGTGCCCCCCTCCTGAAACGCACCAGGCCATTTGCCCTCAACATGGGGAGGGTGCTTTGGGGTTCCCCCCAAAGCACCTTGTCCCCATGCTGATGGGGACAAGGGCCTCTTCCCGACAACCCTGGCAGGTGGTTGTCGGGGTCTTATCGGAATCTGGAAGCCCCCTTAAACAAAGGGCCATATGGTGTGACCAAATCCCCATATTTTTGCTTATTTGCTTAATATGTTCATGCGCTTTTAAATAGCCTTGCAGGATATAAATGTAATTTTAGTATGTGTGCGTTTTAATATGTTGTTCTGTTTGTATGGTCTTACAGCATCTTTAATGTAATGCATTGGTAGGGTGTGTCCCCCAAGTATTTGTTTGTCTGTTATATGGGTCCTGACCAGATCCCTTGGGCTGGAGCATCCGATCCTCCCCTACCATTACCTCTAATCAGTGGCCACCTGAGTTGTAAGAGGAGTCCTTTCAATTCTGCCATAAATAGGAGTGCATTTCTCCCACGGTTGAGACGCAGGATATTTCTTTCTACGAATAGTGTAGGACCCACTGAAAATTAGGTACTTTGACGCAGTAGTGGGCTTACGCTTTATATGGCCATATGGTGCGACCAGATCTCCATGTTTTTGCTTATTTACTTAATATTTTCAGGTGCTTTTAAATAACCTTGCAGTATTTAAATGTCATTTTAGTATGTGTGAGATGTAATATGTTGTTCTGTTTGTATGGTCTTACAGCAGCACCATCTTTAATGTAATACATTGTTAGGGTGTGCCCCCCAAGTATTTGTTTGCCCTTACCAAAAAAGTGTCAAAAAAAGTAAAAACCCTAAGAGACAGTTTTTGACAATTCCTTTATTAAAAAAAAAAAGTCCCGCGATGTACATCCAATCACGACTCCCGATGGATCATACTCTCCACTGTATTATATCTACTACACTGACTGCACAATATACTCTCCGCTGTATTATATATACTACACTGACTGCACTATATGCTCTCCACTGTATTTTATATGCTACACTGACTGCACTATATACTCTGAACTGTATTATATATACTACACTGACTGCACTATATACTCTCCACTGTAATATACAGTATCTCACAAAGTGAGTACACCCCTCACATTTTTGTAAATATTTTATTCTATCTTTTCATGTGACAACACTGAAGAAATGACACTTTGCTACAATGTAAAGTAGTGAGTGTACAGCTTGTATAACAGTGTAACTTTGCTGTCCCCTCAAAATAACTCAACACACAGCCATTAATGTCTAAACTGCTGGCAACAAAAGTGGAAATGTCCGAATTGGGCACAATTAGCCATTTTGCCTCTGGGATGTCATGTGACTTGTTAGTATTACAAGGTCTCAGGTGTGAATGGGGTGTTAAATCCTGGTCACTGGAAGTTCAACATGCCACCTCATGGCAAAGAACTCTCTGAGGATCTGAAAAAAAGAATTGTTGCTCTACATAAAGATGGCCTAGGCTATAAGAAGATTGCCAAGACCCTGAAACTGAGTTGCAGCACGGCGGCTAAGACCATACAGCAGTTTAATACGACAGGTTCCACTCAGAACAGGCCTCGCCATGGTCGAAGGGGCCAAAGAAGTTGAGTGTATGAACTCAACGTCAGATCCAGAGGTTGTCTTTGGGAAATAGATGTATGAGTGCTGCCAGCATTGCTGCAGATGTTGAAGGGGTGGGGGGGTCAGCCTGTCAGTGCTCAGACCATACGCCACACACTGCATCAATGGACTGGCCAAGCATATCTTCAGACCTAAACCCTATTGAGCATCTGTGCGGAATCCTCAAACAGACGGTGGAAAAGCTCTGGTGAACTCCATGCCCAAGAGGGTAAAGGCAGTGCTGGAAAATAATGGCAGCCACACATAATATTGACACTTTGGGCATTTTCACTTAGGGGTGTACTCACTTTTGTTGCCAGCAGTTTAGATATTAATGACTGTGTGTTGAGGTATTTTGAGGGGACAGCAAATTTACATGGTTATATAAGCTGTACACTCACTACTTTACATTGTAGCAAAGTGTAATTTCTTCAGTGTTGTCACATGAAAAGATATAATAACATTTTTGCAAACATGTGAGGGGTGTACTCACTTTTGTGAGATACTGTATATACTACACTGACTGCACTATATACTCTAAACTGTATTATATATTCTACACTGACTGCACTATATACTCCGAACTGTATTATATATACTACACTGACTGCACTATGTACTCTCCACTGTATTATATATACTACACTGACTGCACTTTATACTCTGAAATGCATTGTATATACTACACTGATTGGCTGCACACTATACTAACTACCTACCTAATCTCCATGAACTCACTATATATGGCTGCTGTGTAAGCAGCAGCCTTATATAGTGTGGGGCGTGGACTTAACCCCTGAGCCATGATTGGCCAAAGGCACCCTGCCTTTGGCCAATCATGGCTCTCACAGCACATCGCGCTGTGATTGGCCAAAGCATACAGGCCATGTGCATGCTTTGGCCAATCAGCAGCCGTCAATGCACTGCGATATCGAAGTACATTATAGGGCGCTCCGTAGCGGGCGAACTTCCCGTGAGTGCTCCACTTGTTTGTTTGTTCTACTAACAAATGAACAGCTGATGATCGAGTCAAACACCTCACTACACTGCACTGCACTTCACGTGTTACCATATGTTGCAGTAATGGGTGGTAATTAGAGTTGAGCGAACCTCTGGAAGTTCGGGTTCTGCTGGTCCGTCCGAACTTCGGGACAAAGTCCGGGTCCGGGTCCGGACGGAACCCGAACGATCGCACGGACAACGAACCCCATTGAAATCAATGGGGACCCGAACTTTTATGCACAAAAATGGCTGTAACAAAGTCCTGGAAAGCCCTAGAGGGCTGCAAAAGGAAGTAAAATGGGGGTAAGGGTAGGGCAAGTGCCCTACAAAAAAATGGGGCCAGGGAAATAACTGTAAATATTTTTAAAAAAATAAAAACATAAAAAAAGCAAAAATGGAGGTGAATGTGGATCATCTTCAAACTGTGTCTGAAAAGTATTAATTAATGGTAGAAGCCATATAACTGTTCTAAAATCATCTTCAAACTAGGGCAAGTGCCCTACAAATAAATGGGGATAGGGAAAATAAATTAAAATCAAGT
>BLSH010433639.1:482999-503615 GCA_018402905.1 Glandirana rugosa | reverse complement strand
CTTTTATGACTACTAGTGAAGGGTATAAGTCGGTTAGTGGTGTGTTAGTTAGTCGACAATGAACAAATCAATAGTAGTTAAGGAAAGTTCCGAGTATCGAAAGTTGCCTTAGCCGTGCTGTACCACGTTATGTATTCTCCTAGCGTGCGCCTTGTGTGCCTCTGTTTCTTTCAGAGGTACGCACGGTAGCGTCTAGGGAGGCACTACGAGTCGTTCAACCGGACAGACATCCTTTAAGTTTATGTGTCGTTGTATTTTTATTTTATATTTTTATAAAAACAATGTTTGTAGATTTACTTTTTACATCGTACACTTTCTGTGTTACATAGTAGTGTTGTATCAGTCTGTCGCTGTTCTTGTTTGTTATTAGTTTCTTGATACATTGTGTCTTTCACATGCTACATTTTTCATTTAGATGTTTGTAACAAAAATATTTTTATATTTTATTTTTATGTTGCTGTGTATTTGAATTTCCTACAGACAGGCCAACTTGCTGAGCATCACGGAGGGATCTGCGATGGCACGCATGGAGACTTTCTTTGTCTCCGTGTGTTCCGCGTGCGATCCTCTTATGTATTGCACCATGTCGTGCCGATTCCGTTGAAAGCTATGAGCCTTGAAAGGAATTGATGATAACTAAACAAGTAACAGCTGATTGATTGTGTGGTGATTGGCTGAATATGGGAAGTGATCATCAGTATTTTCATATATATATATCTATGTATACCCATGCCTCACCAGCTATGAGTAAGCGCCCCTAGGATGGCGTGAAACGCGTTAGCAATTTTATCTCTTGTCTGTACACATGGATTTGGATTCATTAAAATATTGCAAAGGAGTGCGGTCGTCCGGAGTTTTCTTTCGTATACCTGATCAAACATCTTGAACCTGCACCCTCTGGGACTGTGATACTGCTGGAAGAGTCAGGTGTTTTGGAGCTGTTCATCTTCTCCTCATAAATTATACTGTAAGAAAGTTAGTATTTGATAGTTAGCACAGAATATTAGGGACTGACCAGAGAGGGATTACTTTGACACAGTTGGCCAGCTTGAACGTGTTTAGCAAAATATGTGAATCTCTCTTTTCTGCAAAGGTTTGCTAGAACAATGTAAGAGTAAACAGCAGTGTGCAGAGGGTTAAATCAGAATTTGTTTTATTGATAGAAGTAGGTAACTAATACTAGCAGGACTTTTAGTTAAAAACGTTTAAAATAGTTTACAGGTTCACTTTAATTTTACAAATCAAAGGGTTTAATAAAAGGGTGCAAATGAGAGTGGGAGGTGAGCAGGCATTATGTGATGTTATTTGTTTAGATCTGGAATCAGTTTACCGGTACAGATACGGCTATGGCAAAGGGACAGTATACTATATTTATGCAAGTATTCTATTTTATATATTTTCATTATTTACTTAATACTATTTTCAAGATTCTTTATCAAGATAGAAATGAATGTGATGAATTGATGATTCCTATGTTACATATTAGGAAGTGTTTGTGCACAATGATTGCAAGTTTGAATCAAGTTTCTCAAGAGTACAATTACAAACTAGAATTGTCCTCATTTTAGGTTGAAAACCGCCAATAACAACCAACAATGGTATAACATATACAGTAAGGAAATCATATCTATAAAAGAATGACATCAATTACAGTTTAGTTATATAAAAAATATATTTTGATATTGTAATACATATATAATTTCACTGCAGAAACAAAATGACAGAAGGTCCAAGCCCTGAACAATGAAATTAATCATAAAATGTGTAATCCAAAACTTATGAAGCCAAACTTTTTTTTTTTAAGCTTTGGATATAGTGGACATGGATAAAAACATATGTCAAGTATTTATTGTTGTCTGTGTCCCCATTAGGGAGATTCACTCTCTCTATTTGTCCTATTTACTGTTATCATCAAAAGTAAAAGTAAAAGAAAATCCCAAATTATGGATTGTTCCCAAAACAGTAAAAAGTAGGAAATCTTCCAAAGGGCACACTAGTTCTGGTGACCGTGGTGGCATCTAGGGATTCCCTTACTTTGGATGAATTTCCTCTCACTTCCTGTTTTGGCTTTGGAAGTAAGTGAAGGGAAATCTCCCCAATGGGACACAGATGGCAAAATAACTGACAGGGGTTATAACCCTTCCGTACGATATCCGTAATGAGAAAAAAAAGTTTTGCTTTTAGTTCTACTTTAAACTCCAGGCAAACAGTTTAATGAATAATTGAAATACTAAATAGAAACTATTTTACCTGCCAAAGAATAGTAGTTCTGCGAAGCCAGTCATGTGATCCAAACAACTGTGCACATGTGCCAAGCTAAATGGCATTCAAAAAGTAAAAGTTTGCTCTGCTGTTTTAAAATGTAAGAGTGTAGCCAGGGACAGGCACAAAAGCCCTTTTAAGGAAAATTAAGCAAAAATGAATTTTGCAGAATTCTTGTTTTTATTATACAGGATTTATATAGGCGCCAACAGTTTGTGCAGCGCTTTACAATATGAGGGCAGACAGTACAGTTACAATACAATTCAATACAGGAGGAATCAGATGGCCCTGCTCATTAGAGCTTACAATCTAGAAGGGAGGGTCAAGTGAAACAAAAGGTAATAACTGAGGGGGATGAATTGATGAAGAAAAGGAAAATGTAGTTGTTAGGTGTAGGTAGAATAAGCTTCTCTGAAGAGGAGGGTTTTCAGGGATTGTCTAAAATCTAATAGAATAGGAGATAATCAGACAGGTTTGGGTAAGGAGTTCCATAGGATTGGAGAGGCTCTGGTCCTGGAGGTGAGCAAGGGAGGAGGTGATGAGGGAGCTAGAGAGTAGGAGGTCTTGAGAGGAACGAAGAGAACGATTAGGTTGGTATTTTGAGACTAGGCTGGTGATGTAGCTGGGGGCTAAATTGTGGATGGCTTTGTAAGTTGTTGTGAGTATTTTGAATTTAATTTGTTGGGTGAGCGGGAGCCAGTGGAGGAATTGACAGAGAAGAGTAGCAGACACAGAGCAACTGGTAAGGTGGATGAGTCTGGCAGCAGCCATTCATGATGGATTGAAGGGGGGATAGCCTATGTAGAGGTAAGGCAGTGAGAAGGGAGTTGCAGTAGGCGAGGCCAGAGATGACCAGGGAGTGAATTAAAAGCTTTGTTGTGTCATTGGTTAGAAAGGGGTGTATTTTTGAGATGTTACGGACATTGAGGCGGCAGGATTTGACATGGGGCTTAAAGGAGAGTTCAGAGTCCAGGACTATGCCTAGAACCTTGGTGGTGATGGGCTGATAGCTGTGCCATCGATTATGACAGGGAGATCAGGGGAAGGGGTTATTTATGAGTTCGGTTTTGGATAGATTGAGTTTGAGGATGTGGTGTGACATCCAGACTGATATATCTGTTAGTAAATTAGTGATACGTGAGGAGACTGAGGGAGCGAGCTGAGGGGTAGAGAGATAGATTTGGGTGGTGTCATCAGCATAGAGATGGTATTGGAAGCCATGGAAGGCTACCAGCTGACCCAGAGAGGAGGTGTAGATTGAAAATAGGAGAGGCCCAAGAACAGAACCTTGGGGGACCCCAACAGAGAAAGGAAGAGGAGAGGAGGAAATAGATTTGTAAGTAACCCTAAAGATGCAATTGGATAAGTAGGAAAAGAACCAGCGAAGAGTACAGTCACGGAGACCAATGCCATGGAGTTTTTGGAGGAGGAGGGGGTGGTCGATTGTATCAAAGGCAGCAGAAAGGTCCAAGAGTATTAGCACAGAATAGTGTCCACTGGTTTTGGCTGTCAGTAGATCGTTTGTTAGTTTTAGAAGAGCAGTTTCTGTGGAGTGTTGAGGATGAAATCCAGACTGAAGGGGATCAAGAAGGCTATTCTCAGCAAGGTGGTTGCTCAGTCGGTTGTAGAGTATTTTGAGTATATTGTTGAGTATTTTGCAGGTCTCGCTTTTTGTCACAAAGTTTTGAAATTTGAAAAAAGAAAAAAAAATACATTTTCCATTTGTTTCTTCATTTTCCAAAACAAATAAGAGCTGCAAAATACACTCCATGCCTCTTAGCAAATACCTTGGGGTGTCTACTTTCCAAAATGGGTTGATTGGGGGGCTTTTGTGCTACCTTGACAGTTCAGGTTCTCCGAAACCGTGATAGGTAGTAAGGAGTAAAATCACCATTTTATGCTCTTAGAAAGCCTGAAGACGGTGATTGGTTTTTGGGGTTCTGTACACGGCTAGACTCCCAAAAAGTCTCACATATGTGATATCCCCGTACTCAGGAGAAGCAGCAGAATGTGTTTTGGGGTGTAATTTCACATATACCCATGGCATGTTTGAGCAATATATGCCTCAACATGCCTCTCAGCAAATAGCTTGGGGTGTCTACTTTCCAAAATGGGGTCATTTGCGAGGTTGCTATCTGGGCATTTCATGGCCTCCACAACTGCGATAGGTAGTGTGAGGTGAAAGCATAATTTTTCGCCCTTAGAAATGCTGAAGGTGGTGATTGGATTTCCGTACCCGGATAGGCTCCCAAGAAGTCTCACACATGGGGTATCCCCGTACTCAGGAGAAGCAGCAGAATGTATTTTGGGGTGTAATTCTACATATATCCATGGCATGTGTGAGCAATATATAATTTCAGTGACAATTTTGTGTAATTTTTTTTTTTTTGCCATTTTTCAATCACTTGCCACAAAAAAATAAAATATTCCGTGGACTCAACATGCCGCTCAGCAAATAGCTTGGGGTGTCTACTTTCCAAAATGGGGTCATTTGGGGGGGGTTTGAACTGTCCTGGCATTTTATGCCCAACATTAGAAGCCTATGCCACACATCACCCACTCTTCTAACCATTTGAACCACCAAGTCTTTTCTGACACTTCTTGTTTACATGAAAATATACTTATCTTTTTGCTAGAAAATTACTTTGAACCCCCAAACATTATATATTTTCTTAAAGCAGAGGCCCTACAGATTAAAATGAAGGGTGTTGCAATTTTTTTTTCACAAAGTATTTGCGCAGTGGTTTTTCAAACACAATTTTTGTGGGAAAAAAAAAACACTTTTTTGAATTTTAATGCACAAAAACACACTATATTGCCCAAATATTTAGTGAAATATAAAATATGATCTCATGCTGAGTACTTAGACACCAAACATGACATGCTTTAAAAATAACGCATACCCATGCTGCAGTGACAAACTATATTCATCTTTAAAAGCCTTTACAGGCTACTACTTTAGATCTGCAGAGGAGGTCTACTGCTAGAGTTACTGCCTTCGATCTGATGTTCACGGTGATACCTCACATGCATAGTGCAGTTGCTGTTTACATACTACACGAGACCGACACTTACGTTCACCTTTGCGCGCGTGCACTGGGGGACAGGGGTGCATTTTTTTTAATTATTCATTTTGCTTTTTATTTTATTTTTACACTATCTCTTTCATCTTTTTTCTATCATTTTTATTGTTATCACGGGAAATTTAAATATCCTCTATGATAAAAATAGGTAGTGTCGCATGTTTTTTTTTTTTTTTTAATTATTAAACTCTAGATCTCTCCTCAGCCCTTAAAGCATCTGGCCACACCAAAATTGGTGTGATAGGATGCTTCCCCAATTTCCCAATGGCACGGTTTATATCAGGCGAAACCAAAGTCATGAAATGCTTATAGCTTCCGGTATCTTAGGCCATAGAGATGATGGGAGCCATTCTAGCCTTCCATCAGCTCTATGGTCAGCTGTCGGAATCACCGGCTTCATTCTTGGGTTCCCTGGTGGGACTGGAGAGCCCGAGAAAACCATGGAAGATGGCAGGAGGAGGGGGCGTTCCCTTCCACTGCTTGTAAAAGCAGACTAGCAGCTAATCAGCTGCTAGGATTGCTTTTACATGAAATCCGACCACTGATTGAAAAGAACATAGAAACATAGAAACGTAGAAAAGTGACGGCAGAAAAAGACTGAGTAGTCCATCGAGTCTGCCCCTTTTTATTTATTTCTTTTTTTTATTTTTTTTTATTTTTTATATTTTTATATATATATTTTTTTTACATTAACCTTGTTGTTTGACTATGGATTTATGTTTATCCCAAGCATGTTTAAAGCCATTTACTGTTGACTGTCTCACAACCTCTGTTGTACTAATGTGTCGCTGGTCCTTGTTGGGCATATGTTGTAATGTTCTTGTTCTTTTTTTTTCATGCAGCCTGCGGGTTAAATGAAAAAATTAATCAATGGGTGGGTATGCCCACCATTAGAAAACCGCCCTTCATCCACCCACTTCTAATGGTGGGCATAGCCCCTTTTTTTAAAAATATACCAGAGCATAGGGGCAATCCGCCCCAATTTCCACCCCTGCCCCTACGCTCCGGTATATATGCTCTTTTTTTTACTGTGGTGGTGAAATCACCTCTAACAGCGCTGGAGTTGCTGCTTAATGTATGTGGGAGCAAACGCTGTTGCTGTCACCATAAATAAATCAGTGCTGCAGCTGGCATACTTGAAAACCAAATAAAGATTAATAAAACACAGTAACATATAAAAATCAACATTCCTGCTAAGAAGAAAAAATAATAAAACATTACAGGAAAGCATTATAAAAACATTACATACCTGCAAAAAAAAATGATAAAAAACAGTAACAAAACATTACAGGTATGCATAAAAAACAATACAGAGAGAAATAGAAAGAGAATAGAGAGAAAATAGAGATAGAAAAACAAGAAACGTACAACTGTTTTTGGCTCTCATTATTTTATATTTTTTGGGGTTTTTATAACTTTTTAAAAAATGTTTTTGTTTTTTTAACATTTTTTCCTTTTTTTTGGTACGCTTTTTTTTTTTTAACAACAGTAGTTCCAGGTTGGGGTCTCTCAAAATGTGGTGGCATCTTGGAGACCCTACGCTAATACTCAACTAGTGTATGGAAGCACACCGATGCAGAGACCAGGCTGGTCAAAACAGTAGCCACAATAAAAACAGGTGTCACGCCCGTATCCGCGTGGTCGGCAGACACAACATCTTGTTTGGGGGCCTCGGTTGGTAGGGGTACCAGGGATGGCATGTGGAAAATGCCGCTCATGCAGCTGGTTCACTGCATTTGGATTGGGAAGATGGGGTGCAGAACCAACTGGATACAGAAGGGCTCTGACAATCTCTTGCTGGAAGTGAAGGAGAGATCCAGTCCGTCCTGACATGAGCGTTCAGCATAGCCAATTGGAATAAGTATACAGAAAATAACTGGTCGTTGAGGTCCACCCCTTCAATATTTTGGTAATATTCGTGGACACAGAGGGGTTTCTCCACAACACCAGTCGTCATTGTAATTTGGACAGCTGTGTCTGCTTGAAGGGAGGAAAGAACGAAAACATTTTTTGTATCCCTCCACTTCTCCGTGAGCTAATTACTACTTCTCAAGCAGGCTCTTTATCCCGTCTAAGTCAGGATTCTGCCAGCCGTTGGGGGAATTACCGGCAATTAGATTGCACGGTGCCACATGCGCCAATTTGGTGATCAAACAAGTGACTAAAAACTGGCACACTTTTGTAGTAATTGTCCACATACAAATGGTACCCCTTTCCGAATAAGGGTGACACCAAACTCCACAAAATTTTGCCAGTGCTCCCTATGTAGTCTGGGCATCCTTCTGGCTCCACGTGACTATCTTTGCCCTCATAAACCGTAAAGCTATATGTATAGCCTGTGGCCCTGTCACAGAGCTTATACAACTTGACCCCATATCTGGCACGCTTGCTGGGGAGGTACTATTTGAAAGCAAGACGGCCAGCAAATTTAATCAGGAACTCGTCTACGCACACAACTTGGTTGGGAATAAAATGTGCTGCTAAGTGCTGATTGAAGTGGTTTATGAGGAGCCAAATGTTGTGGAGCCAGTCATATCCAGGGTCACCCCATGAACGTCAGAGTTCATTATCGCTGAAGTGCATAAACCACAGGCTCTGTTCGCATTGTGTCCTGGCCATGGAAGCAGAGAACACGGGCATATGATGAATTTTGTCAGTGGACCAACATGACTGCAACTCAGGTTCTTTATGTATGCCCATGAGGAGGGTAAGGCCCAGAAAGGACTTAAATTCTGGAACCGTAATTGGTTTCCAGTCTATGGTAAGTGACAAATGGGGAATAGTAGCAATGTATTGACCAGCATATAAATTGTTTTGGTCCACTATAGATCTATAGAGATCTTCAGTGAAAAACAGTGAATAAAAATCAATGGCCCTTAAGTCAAATGTATTCACTTGAATTCCAGGTTGGCCAGTGAATGGGGGAATTACGGGTGCTGCATCAGTGGTGGGTTGCCAATCATGGTTTGCAAGCACAGCAGGAAGGGCACTATGGGCTCTGCGGGCCTGTGTTTGTCTTCGCCCTTGTGGCTGCGGGACACTACTTGTGCTAGCCACACCAGCTTGAACTGCACTTATGGGACTCGCCATGTGACTAAGTGTTACTGCAGTGCTGGTTTGTCTATGACCAGGATGTTTTAGACCCCTGGTGCTTGCCAGGTCACCAGAAGGAGTAGCTGCACTAGTACTGGCTCTCTGCTCCATACGAGAGCCCTGCAGTTCTTGCACCTCAGCGACAGCAGAACGGGATCTGGTACGCCTGACCTTAGCAGGGCCACTCCATCATCAGAGCTATTTGACAGGGTGCCGCTGCTGTCTATGGGTTCGTATGCTCAGCCTGATTCTGACAATGTAGCTTCCCAATCACTCTCGTCTGTCATGCTCAGCAACGTGTAGGCCTCTTCACTAGTGTACCTCGGATTGGACATGTTGGGCTCTAAATTTATTGGTACACTAGTGTGACTCACAGGCAAAAAAGCACACCTGGTTGTCAGAGCCTGTTTCAAGTTGCTACCAAAATCAGATTTCGCAGGGACCGAGCGCTATCTCTGCGAACACTGCAGATATGTGTGATGTGTTTGATAGGTATCAGTGATCTATTGATCCTGCACTTGGGTGGGCTGGGCTGAGAGGCTAAACGCAGGTGCTAGCAGGTATCTGGACTGATCCCGCTAATGCCACATTTTTTAGAACACTAATCTAGATGGTACTTTAGCTCTGCTCAGATCACAGATATTGATCTTTTCAGATAAAATACTACTAACTGACCTAAGTGTTTGTATGCGTGTCAGAGTACCTGTACCAATCTGACCCTGCCGGGGATGGACACTCACTCTAATATGCATGCTAAAATGATCAGGGGTTAAAACCTATGAAAGGTATATACAGTCAGGTCCATAAATATTGGGACATTGACACAATTCTAATATTTTTGGCTCTATACACCACCACAATGGATTTGAAATGAAACAAACAAGATGTGCGTTAACTGCAGACTTTCAGCTTTAATTTGAGGGTACTTACATCCAAATCAAGTGCACGGTGTAGGAATTACAACCGTTTGTATATGTGCCTCCCACTTTTTAAGGGACCAAAAGTAATGGGACAGATTAACACTCATAAATCAAACTTTCACTTTTTAATACAATTACAGCCTGAAGTCTGGAATGCATAGACATCACCAGATGCTGGGTTTCATCCCTGGTGATGCTCTGCCAGGCCTCTACTGCAACTGTCTTCAGTTCCTGCTTGTTCTTAGGGCATTTTCCCTTCAGTTTTTGTCTTCAGCAAGTGAAATGCATGCTCAATCGGATTCAGGTCAGGTGATTGACTTGGCCATTGCATAACATTTCACTTCTTTCCTCAAAAAAACTCTTTGGTTGCTTTCGCAGTATGCTCCGGGTCATTATCCATCTGCACTGTGAAGTGCCATCCAATGAGTTCTGAATCATTTGGCTGAATATGAGCAGATAATATTGCCCGAAACACTTCAGAATTCATCCTGCTGCTTTTGTCAGCAGTCACATCATCAATAAATCAATAAATAAATACAAGCCATGACACTACCACCACCATGCTTCACTGATGAGGTGGTATGCTATGGATCATGAGCCGTTCCTTTCCTTCTCCATACTCTTCTCTTCCCATCACTCTGGTACAAGTTGATCTTGGTCTCATCTGTCCATAGGATGTTGTTTCAGAACTGTGAAGGCTTTTTTAGATGTTTGGCAAACTCTAATCTGGCCTTCCTGATTTTGAGATTCACCAATGGTATAAATCTTGTGGTGAACCCTCTGTATTCACTCTGGTGAAGTCTTCTCTTGATTGTTGACTTTGACACACATACACCTACCTCCTGGAGAGTGTTCTTGATCTGGCCAACTGTTGTGAAGGGTGTTTTCTTCACCAGGGAAAGAATTCTTCGGTCATCCACCACAGTTGTTTTCCATGGTCTTCCGGGTCTTTTGGTGTTGCTGAGCTCACCTGTGCGTTATTTCTTTTTAAGGATGTTCCAAACAGTTGATTTGGCCCCACCTAATGTTTTTGCTATCTCTCTGATGGGTTTGTTTTGTTTTTCCAGCCTAATGATGGCTTGCTTCACTGATAGTGACAGCTCTTTGGATCTCATATTGAAAGTTGACAGCAACAGATTCCAAATGCAAATAGAACACTTGAAATTAACTCTGGACCTTTTATCTGCTCCTTGTAAATGGGATAATTAGGGAATAACACACACCTGGCCATGGAACAGCTGAGCAGCCAATTGTCCCATTACTTTTGGTCCCTTAAAAAGTGGGAGGCACATATACAAACTGTTGAATTCCTACACCATTCACCTGATTTGGATGTAAATACCCTCAAATTAAAGCTGAAAGTCTGCAGTTAAAGCACATCTTGTTTGTTTCATTTCAAATCCATTGTGGTGGTGTATAGAGCCAAAAAGATTAGAATTGTGTCAATGTCCCAATATTTATGGACCTGGCTGTATATAATATATACGGCGGGTAATCTGATGGGCAAAAAAAATAAACTAGCTAGCTAGCGTCACCCGTGATCATAGGAGACAGGGGGCAATCAAGAGGTTAAAAACTTTATTGGGGGGTAAGGGGGGTATTTATATCTACCTAGGCCTACTACTACCTACCCTAACACTGATTAGTGTCAGAAGTAACACACGTGCAGCAATCAGTGAAAGATCTGATCACTGCATTCAGTGACACAGTGAAAAGGGGTGACAGGAGTGAATGGGTTAACTGGGGGGGCCGATCAGGGGGTGGAAAGTGTGCCTATGTGTACTGTGTCAGTGTACTGTTGGTGTAACTCACGTTTCTGATGTCCTCTCTCGAACAGAATAGGAAGGAGAGAGGGAGAGTGACATCACTTCCCCTGTCTGTGTTTACATTACACAGACAGGGGAAGCATTCCATTCGCCAGGACCGATCAGCAGATATAGTTATCATAATAGAAATAAGTTGCGCTGGATCGATTTAGCGCAACTTATTTCTTTTATGATAATTTCATCACATGGTATTCTCACATGTTTAAGTTGCAGCACACATGACATTGTAATTTCACAAGCGTAATATTTTGCATTATTTATTGATCAACAGATATAGACCAAAAATCATTGGTCTATTCCTGTAGATTGAACGGTCCTCTAGCGAATCGGACCACCGTGGCCGCGCTGGGGGCATTCGCTTGCCCCCTGGCCGCTGCCGCGAGTGATGTTTATAGACAGCGATTCGTGGGAACCTGCCACTTTGCAGCAGTAAATGTACACGAGCCGGTCTGGAACCGGTTAAACAAGCTGTACACTGCCTACTTTACATTGTAGCAAAGTCGCGTTTCTTCAGTGTTGTCACAAGAAAAGATATAATAAAATATTTACAAAAATGTGAGGGGTGTTCTCACTTTTGGGAGATACTGTATGTGCTCTGGGATGCTCACCCTAATGCATTAGGCTGCACAAACACCTATGATGAATACAGTTAGCTTTGAGGTGATTGGGCAGCCCTATGCATGGTGCATAGAATCATGTGAAAATCACCCACATGAAAGGCGAGCCGAAAGTGAGTTCCCGCTATGCAAAGTGTGAATTGGGCCTTATTCTCAACTTCAAAAATTAGGAGGTATACAATGTTGGCATTAGAGAGTTAAATAACTTTAAACACTATCTGTGTGAAAAACTGAAGGATGATTTAAAGCCCATAGCTCTGTTTTAAAAATGAGCAGGGTATGCTTGATGATGTATGATAAGTTGGTAACTGACAAATTACTACCATTAGTGACTTTCTTGTAATGTGAATATAAGTCTGATATGCTTTTCAAATGCCATGCAGCTGTCTTTTTTCCATGTATGTAGTACTTTGATTTGGCATAACAACATTTTACAATCTTTTGCTGAAAGTTACAAAGGTATAGTATTTTAATCCTGCAAAGCTGTACGTTTCCATAAAGATGTATTAAAGGAGTAAATAAGGAGTGAAAGCTGTATGATCCCGTGTTAAAGTGATTGTAAATGCTCATATATTTTACTCACCTCCTCTGTGCAGCGGTTTTGCACAGAGTAGCCCCTAACCCTGTCTTCTGGGGTCCTCCAGCAGTGCTCCTCCCCTTTTCAAGTGACCATCACGTTTGCCTGGGGTCACCATGCAGGCGCGCTCCCGAGTCCTGCTGTATCCACACAAACAGCGGGACTCGGCCCCGCCCCCAGCTCCCGGGTCACTGGATTTAATTGACAGCAGCGGGAGCCAATGGCTCCCCAGCTACCAATCCAGCCAATGAGAAATGGAGCAGCTGGAGTGAGCTGCAAAGCTCGCCCCCGCTGCAGGTTCGTTTTGGGCTCAGGTAAGTAAAGGGGGGCTCGGGGGGCTACTGCAGTTGAAAAGGTTTTTTTTCACCTAATGCATAGAATGTTTGCATTGAGGGTTTACAACCACCACAAGGTGAAGGACTTGTTCACACCAGACACTAGCATGCCTTTTAACCTTACATTGTTATACACATTGTGATAGATTACATTTACTTGACTGAGATATGCTGACCAAAGCACCAAAAATGCAGCATGCAGGACTTTTACACACCATCTTGATGTAAGTGACACTAAACTCTATACAGTACTTATTCTCCAAAAAGCCATACACATCCATTGCTAAACGATTCAGTAATCTATTTTTTCATGAAAATGTTTTCTTTGTTTTTCAATCTTCTTGCAACATCCCCTCTCATATCTCTCCTTTTTCCCCTCACTCTTTGTTTAGGACAAGCAGTGCACATTAATTGCGGTCATGTACACTTCTCTATGTAAACTACAAATTTCATAGTTAAAGCCTATAATTTGAGAAGAAATCAAGAGAGTGGCTACAATCCTATATACAGTGGGGCCATGAACAATGAATGTAGCCACCCTCTAATAGGAAATCAGATCACAGCAGCAACACAGCAGATTTGGAGGAGGCTGCAAGTAAAAGAAGGTATTTTTTTAGCTGAAAACACATGCTAAAATAGAACTTTCTATTTTTATCCACTTTAATACTGGGCACGTTTACCCCCTTCCTGTCCAGGCCAATTTTCAGCTTTCAGCACTGTTGCACTTTGAATGAAAATTGCTCTGTCATGCAAAACTGTACCAATATACCAATATGGATTTGTTATCCTTTTTTTCACACACATAGAGCTTTCTTTTGGTGGTAGTTAATCACCACTGGGTTTTTTATTTTTACCTAAACAAACAAATAAAATAAAAATGAAAATTTTGAATAGCCCAACTTTTTTTCATTTCTGTTATAAAATTTTGCAAATGAGTAATTCTTCTCCTTCACTGATGAGCGCTGATGAGGCTGCACTGATGGGCACCGATAGGCTGCACTGATGGGCACCGATGAGGCGGCACTGATAGGCTCTGATGATGAGGCACTGATACGGCTGAACTGATATGCGGCACTGATAGGTGGCATTAATTGGCACTGATAGGCGTTACTGATGGGCACTGATAGGCGGCATTGATGGGCACTGATAGACGGCACTGATAGGCACTGATAGATGACACTGATGGGCACTGATAGGTGGCATTGATGAGGCGGCACTGATGGGCTCTGAAGATGTGGCACAAATGAGGATGCACTGAGGGGCACTGGTAGGCAGCACTGATATGTGACACTAATGGCCATTGATAGGTATCACTGAGAGGCGGCACTAATAGGCCCTGATCGGCAGCACTGATGGGCACTGATAGGTGGCACTGATGAGCACCAATAGATGGTACTGATGGGCACTATTAGGTGGCACTGATGGGCACTGATAGCCAGCACTGATGAGTACTGATAGCCAGCACTGATTGGCACTGATAAGGCTGAACTGATAATCAGGGTACATGTCTCCTGTCACGCTTGCCAGTTACCAGCTTTTCTCTTCTCTTGGCCCTTTGCTATAATCTGAGATAAGCTTTGTCCGAAGGGGGGGGGGTCATGGTTCTGAGAGGACGTCCATGGACTAGGGTTGCCACATCATCCCTTTAATCCAGGACGCATATTACTTACATAGGTTCTGTGGCTGTTTAAGGTGGTAATTAAACTCACTTGGTACCTTATCTGCATTAAATTAGCCTCAGAACCTGTGTAATCCATGTGTGTCCTGGATTAAAGGGATGAGGTGGCAACCCTATCATGGACGGCTTCCTGGAACAACAGAGCTATGCTGTAGGCTTCTTTCTGCTATAGCACAGGTCTGAAGTGGTAAAAGCAGAGTTTAGTATCACTATAATGTAAGAGTTGCTTCATACCTAACTAGGTCTTTCAAATAGTCACATATTCACTAGAGTCGAATAAAAAGTACCCTTTAAGGGTTTCATTCACACGGCCATAAAAAAAGGCATATACAAGTGTTTTTTAATTACAAATCTGAACACAGCTACATTGTTTTTAATGGAGCCTTTTACACAGTTGCATAAACATAAGCTACTTTCAGATCCATAACACAGAATCCAAAAATCTGCATCTAAGAACATGTAATTTACACGCTTATGCATATACATGTGTGTATATGCATTTATAGGCATGTAAATTAAAGTGGATGTAAACCCGGATCAGTGACATTTGAGCTGGGCATATAGATCTGCAGTGTTTTATTATCTATCTTCAAAGCACTGAGTCCCGTAGCTGTCTCTTGCTCCGTTATTCTGTTATCAGCCTGACAAGTTCTCTGTCACATATGATAAAAGCAGCCAGGGTTTGGTGTTGGGGAGGGAGCTATAAATAAATTAGCACAGTGCTCAGCTATACAAAGATGAGAGCTGATAGTCTCTACCTATGAGGAGAGAGGATGTGTGCCTTTCCTCTAATCAGCTGTCTTGGCTGTATGCCCAGGCTTCATGCAATGCTGATCAGGAAGAGAAAAACTCCTAACACGAAGAGCACATTCTAAAGGATATATACAGATGAAGACAGAAGATATATATGTAGAACTTATATAGGGATATTTGTTTCATCCCTTTTGTATCATTTGAGGCTAAACTGGGTACATGTGAGAGTTTACATCCACTTTAAGTTTAAACAAGGAAATTATCATAAAAACAAGTTATGTGCGCATACGCATCTTTAAGCATTTAAACACATCTATATGCAAGTATTTTACTGATCATTATGCAGGAACTGGAAAACAAATGTGCAATAACATACAAAAAGAAAAATGCAGTGTGAAAGAAGCCTAATAGAAATTCCAATTAACAAGTAAAATAAGTGAAGCTAAATGTCCAGCCAGTTTACTTAACACACAACTCCATGATTTACTGGACTTTAAATAGTTTGTTTGGCCCAAATTAATAATTTCCTTCACTAACACATACAGCAGCTGTCAGTGCTGTATGAACTGTATGTAGCCTCAGTTACAAACAGTATACAGCGCTTTGTTACAGCAGCAGGATGGAGACTTCCTGTCCTACTCCTGGAACAAAATCGAGTCAAGCTAAGTGCTGCTCAGCCATTTACAAGAAGCTTTGCATTTTCAAAATAAATACAAAGCTTCCTCTAATTGGCTGAGGTGGAACTATGGCATCATCCACCCGCCTCTCCACCTCAGCTAATATGTAGAAGCCTTAAAGTGAGGAAAAGTCTAATCAAGCAGGGCACAGAGAGCACTACAAATGCAACTATGATTCTACCCCTTCTCCAATCTATGAAATACTACATTTAAAACACTTTGGCTGGAATTTAATTTCAACCACTTGACTCACAATCTGTAGATTAACATTCCCCTGCATAATGCCCCATTAATCTGTGTCCCCCCTTTGCTGGCAGAGAACACTTGTTGAGGCTTCTGGGTGTCAGTCTGGTTTGCCCAGGACAACAATGGTTCCCACTAGCTATAAGTAACCAATCAAACTGGTTCCTTATCATGTGATCACTATTTCATGTGTGATAGAGTTCACATGCAAGTAGGAGGCTAATTCACAAACACTGAGCCTTCAGGATGTAGATGTCACCGCAGCCTGAAGATGGCAATGTGCTTCTGATTAATACTGTAACTGACAGATGCAATTACAGTATTACAAAATATTTTTTACAGAAAAAATAATTTATTACAAAGTAAATTAAATAATGTAAAAATATATACAGTATATTTTTTAACATTTTCAGCTGTTTGTTGGCCTAAAATTAAAAAAACACAGGGATTTTATTAAAACAGTATCCCAAAAAAAAAAAAAAAAACCTTATAAAGTCCTAAAGATAAACTGTTATATATATATATATATATATATAGCAGATACACATTAATGCACACTTGTATTCATTCATGCATAATTAAAAGTATATTTTTTTAAATTCCACAGTGCAAGTACTTGAATTTCACCTGGTATCAGCCTCTTGCAATCCCTGTACAGCAGGAGTCATACTGGCAGAAGAAGCATTAAAGTGGTTGTCAACCCGTGACAACCACTTTAACCTACAGGTAAGGCTATAATAAGGCTTACCTGTAGGTGCTCTGCATATCTCCTAAACCTGCATGGTTCAGGAGATATGCAGTTTATTAAATGTACCCGTGCATGCGCGGGAGTGGCGTCACGGGACTCCGGCCAGTCACAGAGCCGGAGTCATGGCCCCGGAAGGAAGAGGGGCTGAAAATGGACGCGGCCAGCACAGGGGACATTGCTGGACGTCGCAGGTTTCGTTTGCAGGTAAGTGACACATAATGGGCTACTGTGCGATGCATAGTAGCCCATTATGTTTCTATTTTGCAGGGGAAAATAGATGAAGTAAACCCCATCAGGGTTTACTTCCTCTTTAAGGAAACAATCGGTTGGGCAGAGATAAAAATTACAGATGACCTCGTAAGTATGCTGCACCGCTTTTCAATGTTAAGGGTAGGGACAAGACCAGTAGGTGTGTGTTAACTGCGGTAGTGAAAAAGGCCCACCAGACGATAATGCTACTCCACCACTATTCCACCTCCCAAATAACTGATCTCTGGGGTTACCAGGAATGTAAACACAATGGCAGTCAATAACATCAGCCAGGATCCTTTCTGGCCTGTTTACAAACAGAAGCTGATGAGGATTTGTCATTTAGCCCGGCTTCACACTATTGCGATGTGGGAACCAGCGTGATTCCAGTGCCGGTTCCCGCATCACATCTTTCTTAGAGGCAGTTCACACTGCCCTCTGCTAACCACTGCGGGGTTCAATACAAAGTTAATGACACCCCCAGATCACCCCCAGATCGGTTCGCAAATGACTGTGAATTCGGACAGGAATCATACAACTGTATGGCTGAATTCTCATTGCACAGACATCGCATGTGATCTGCACAGCAGAAACAGAGCTTTCTTTTGGTGATATTTGATCACCACTGTGTTTTTCATTTTTTGCTATATAAACAAAAAAAAGACCAAAAATGTAAAAATATAAACACTATATTTTCTACTTTCTGTTTTAAAACATCCAATAAAATTAAATGTCCTCATACATTTAGACCAAAATGTATTCTGCTACATGTCTTTGGTAAAAAAAAAAATCTCAATAAGTGTACAGTATCTCACAAAAGTGAGTACATCCCTCACATTTTTATAAATATTTTACTGTATCTTTTCATGTGACAACACTGAAGAAATGACACTTTGTTACAATGTAAAGTAGTGAGTGTACAGCTTGTATAACAATGTAAATTTTTCCCCTCAAAATAACCCAACACACAGCCCATTAATGTCTAAACCGTTGGCAACAAAAGTGAGTACACCCCTAAGTGAAAATATACAAATTGGGCCCAATTAGCCATTTTCCCCCCACCAGTCATGTGACTCATTAATGTTACAAGATCTCAGGTGTGAATGGGGAGCAGGTGTGTTAAATTTGGTGTTATCGCTCTCAATCTCTCATACTGGTCAATGGAAGTTCAACATGGCACCTCATGGCAAAGAACTCATCTGAAAAAAAGAATTGTTGCTCTACATAAAGATGGCCAGCGTCATATCCAGAGGTTGTCTTATGGAAATAGACATATGAGTTTTGCCAGCATTGCTGCAGAGGTTGAAGGGGTGGGGGGGTCAGCATGTCAGTGCTCAGACCATACGCCGCACACTGCATTAAATTGGTCTGCATGGCTGTCATCCCAAAAGGAAGCCTCATCTAAAGATGCTGCACAAGAAAGCCCACAAACAGTTTGCTGAAGACAAGCAGACTAAGACCATGGATTACTGGAACCATGTCCTGTGGTCTGATGAGGCCAAGATAAACATATTTGGTTCAGATGGTGTCAAGCGTGTGTGGCAGCAACCAAGTGAGGAGTACAAAGACAAGTGCGTCTTACCTACAGTCAAGCATGGTGGTGAGAGTGTCAAGGTCTGGGGCTGTATGAGTGCTGCCGGCACTGGGGAGCTACAGTTCATTGAGGGAACCATGAATGCCAACATGTACTGTGACATACTGAAGCAGAGTATGATCCCCTCCCTTCGGAGACTGGGCCGCAGGGCAGTATTACAACATGATAACAACCCCAAACACACCTCAGAGACAACCACTGCCTTGCTAAAGAAGATGAGGGTAGAGGTGATGGGCTAGCCAAGCATGTCTCCAGACCTAAACCCTTTTGAGCATCTGTGGGGCATCCTCAAACAGAAGGTGGAGGAGCGCAAGGTCTCTGACATCCACCAGCTTCGTGATGTCGTCATGGAGGAGTGAAAGAGGACTCCAGTGGCAGCCTGTGAAGCTCTGGTGAACTCCATGCCCAAGAGGGTAAAGGCAGTGCTAAAAAATAATTGTGGCCACACAAAATATTGACACTTTGGGCCCAATTTGGACATTTTCACTTAGGGGTGTACTCACTTTTGTTGCCAGCAGTTTAGACATTAATGGCTGTGTGTTGAGTTATTTTGAGGGGACAGCAAATTTACACTGTTATACAAGCTGCACACTCACTACTTTACATTGTAGCAAAGTGTCATTTCTTCAGTGTTGTCACATGAAAAGATATAATAAAATCTTTACAAAAATGTGAGGGGTGTACTCAATTTGTGAGATACTGTATATTAATCAGTTTGTGTGAAAGTTATAGCATCTACAAACTATGGAATATATATCTGAAAACTAAAGTCCTTAAAATGCCAGGACAGTACAAATACCCCAAAATGACCAATCTGCGGTAGATAATCTGAGGTTTTAATAAGTGGCATGGTGAGTTTTTTGAGGTTGTAATTTTTTGTCACAATTTTTTGTAAAATTAAGAAATGAAATACAATATTTTTTCATGATTTTTTTTGTAAACATACTGTCAATTGTGCAGTACAGCATCATCATATGACTGGTGTGACAATGATCAGGTGATAGTCAGACAACTGACTGGTGATAGTATGTTAAAAAAATTAAATTTAATAATTAAACATTTTTCAGTGACACTGTACTACTCCGGGGGGATGATCAGGAATTTTTTTACACTTGCTATTACAGTGATGTTCACTGTAACAGCAATGTTTTGCACTGTCATGAATAGGTTACAGCTATGGGTTAGCTGTGATTTACTATTGTGTGTTGTGATTGGCCACAGCTATCACATGGTACAGGGTGCTGTGATTGGCTGAGGTACCATGAGATAGCTGTGGGCCAATCACAGCATCACTATAGGAAACACGGCTGTTATGAATAAAATTTATTCATAGCAGCATTGTTAACATCTCATGATCCCCCTGCTGCTCAAAGGGGTCGGGTACCTGGAGACACAATTTGCTGTGTCCAGTAGACACAGCTGTCGCGCGAGCAGTGCGCAGTGCATCCCTAACCTGAAAGAGGCAGGATGACGTAGATGTATGTGATCCTGACTGCCCATGCTGGCCTGCTGCATTATGTGTACTGTGGCTGGATGGTAAGCAATTAAAGGAGTACATCCTACCATATTCCCATCTCCACATGCAGATTTAAGGCATCCTGAATAATTTGTGTATTTTTAATATTGCCCTTTAAGTTGCATTAAAACAACCCCTCTCCCTGCTGAATGGTATTTTTTTGTTAATTGTTGCATTAGTAGGTGACCCCTATGACAGTTCTCATCTAATCATGCCTTTTTGTAACAAACTGGCCTTGAAAGGTCAGAAAAAGTAACAAAATTTAGCTCCCATAGCCTTCAACGGGGCTTGGTGCTGTATTCAGGTTTAGTGGACTAGGTTTGCTGAACCTTTTTGTGAACAGAACTTTGCCCCCATCAGTTATTCACTACTACTCCCTTATTGACTACCCCCGTTTCAAGACAAGTGTTTTTCCAAGTCGTTTGGATCAGGTGATTTGGACTTA
>BLSH010433639.1:452329-466018 GCA_018402905.1 Glandirana rugosa | reverse complement strand
GGGGTTATTAAAAACAGGACGAATACCTTGGAGAGAATAGAGAGATGGTGTGTTTATGGCCCTGAGAGGGTATGCCTTTTATATTTGGGTTGGATCTGATTTTTTCCGCTAGAGGTTCCATAAGCAGGACAAAAATTATTGGGGAAAGGGGGCAACCCTGTCTGGTACCATTAGTAATTTTAAAATTTCTAGAGAATAGCCCTTCCGTAAACACAAATGCTGATGGAGTGGAGTAGAGGGCTGAGATCGCTGACAAGATCTGACCTTGCATTCCAAATTTATTAAGAACCTCTTTGAGATAGCCCCAGTGGACTCTATCGAAGGCCTTCTCTGCGTCCAAAGCGAGAAGCAGAGACATCCTTCTCGTGGCATCAGAGGCCTGCCGGCCCGACACAAACCCCACCTGATCTGGGTTGACCAGGTCTGGAAGAAGTCTACTTATTCTATTCGCTAGTAATTTGGCATACATCTTTACATCTACATTCAGTAAGGAGATAGGTCTGAAATTTTTTGGATCATTTGGCTCCTTCCCTGGTTTGGGAAGTGTGACAATCGTTGCAGTCAACATTTCTTGAGGAAAACTGGCAGTGGAGGCTGCAGTCTGAAAGACCTTCAACAGGTGAGGAGATAAAATTTCTGGAAAAGTTTGGTAATACTCGGAAGAGTACCCATCAGGGCCTGGGGACTTATTCTTTGGTAAGCCTTTGATTATTGCTGCCAATTCCTGATCAGAAAAGGGTTGGTTCAATATTTCAAGATCCTCAGATTTAACCGCAGGGAGGGATATTGAATTTAAAAAGTCAGAGATAGAATGTGTTGTAGGCTGAGGAGTACCAGGATCTCTATTTAAATTGTACAGAGATTCATAGTAATCGCAAAAAGCGTTGGCGATATCCGCTGGGTTATATACCTTAGTTTTCGTGATAGGGTTAAAGATGTAGTTGATTTTTTGTTTGATAACAGTATCTTTCAGTTGGTTCGCCAAATGTTTCCCTGCTCTGTTTCCATACCCATATGAAGCAGCCCTCAGTTTTTTGACGGCTCGTTCATGTTGGCATAACAACAGTGATCTGAGTTCTTGTCTTTTGTAAAACAATTGTTCTCTAAGCGTGTGTGATGTGGCAGATTTATTTGCTTTTTCTAGTTGAGCTATAGAAGATAGAAGGTCTCTCAGCTGCCCCTCCCTTTGCCTTTTAATTCTGGCAGACAGTTGAATAAGTATACCTCTAATATACACTTTGTGTGCATTCCATAAGGTAAAGGGATCCTCGACCGAAGGGGCGTTAATTTTAAAATATTCTTTCATAATGCCCGATAACATTTTTTTATATTCAGGTTGAGAAAAAATAAGGGTATCATTTCACCATCTATTTGCCCTAGTTTCGGCTCGGAGATCCCCCACCGTCACGGAAACTGGTGCGTGGTCAGACCAGGTTATATTATGGATTTCAGACTTAGTTACATTCTGTAGAAGAAATCTATCTACCAAAAATAGATCTATTCTAGAGTATGTTCGGTGCACATTTGAAAAGAAGGTAAAGTCTCGTTCATTGGAATGCTGGCATCTCCAAACATCGTATAGGCTTGCCGTGTTGAGAAATTTATCGACAGAGACTCTATGTTTCTTAGGCCTCACCTGGCCGGAGAAGTCAAGGTCTTTGTTTGGGATGGCGTTGAAGTCTCCGCAGACGATGATATGGCCCTGTTGTACACGGATGACTTTTTTCCAGAGTTTATTCAGGAAGGAGATTTGTTTCGTATTGGGGAGATATACGTTGACCAAGGTATATGTCTTTCGGTTGATTTCACAGATGGCAATTAAGAATCTCCCTTGAGGATCTTCTATTTTATCCAATATAGAGATTTGTAGGGAATCCTTGAAAGCAATGGCCACTCCTCTCTTTTTACATGGAGCATTGGACATTAGGACCAGAGGGAATCTTTTATGTTTGAATGTGGGAGGATTGTGGGAGCTGAAATGAGTCTCTTGAAAACAGATTATATCGCATTTCAAAGTGTTCGTTTCCTTCCATGCCAGCTGTCTTTTAAAGGGGCTGTTTAGACCTTTAACATTCAGTGAGGATATGCGGAAAGACATAGTGTCATCTGTCGGAGGGTATTCAGCAAAATGTGGGTAATAATTATTGATAGATGAAAGCTGGTATGATGAGTGATGGGTTTCTCTAGTGTTCCAATGTCTGGGGTTGATCAGTGATGGTGGATGTAGCGGGTCTCAGATTTAATTGCAATGTGGTCGTTGAACACACTCTTCAAACAAAACAGGGAGAGAGTGTCTTTTGAAGCTGCAGGATCAAATTGTGCAACAGTAGGGAGAAAATATTGTAGGCAGATGAAGAAGGAAAATCTCCAGTAAAAATAGGCGATTCTGTATGAATCTGTGCGGTCGTTTGACCACTCAACTTGGGGGGGATAGAGAGAGTAGAAATAACTAGTTACCTCCAGTAGGCTGCCAGAGCCAGTATTGAGATGATGTCAAGGATCCCTAAGAGCATTCAGCATCGTTGTCCGTATCTTCATTCTGAGAGATGGCAGTATCCGGGGGCAGGTTGTTAGAGGTTTCTTGGTTCTGCAAAATGTTCCACTTTTGCAAGAGAGAGAGCCCTTCCTTCACTGTTGTGATCACATATGTTCTTTCTTCTTTCGTTATCAGCAACTTGGCTGGGTACAGCCATCTGTAACTGATGCTGTGGTTGTTCAACGGTTTTGTTATCGTAGCCAGTTGTCTCCTTTGCTGTAATGTGAATGCTGAAAAGTCATTGAAGAAAGATAATTCTTGTAGATCATCTGGAAGGTTATCTCGATATCTGATAGCCCTCATGAAACGGTCTTTGGTATGGAAGAAGTGAACTCTTGCTAACGTGTCCCTTGGGAGGTGCTCTGGAATATGTTTAGGTCTGGGGAGTCTGTGAATACGGTCAATAATGAGATCTTCGAGTGGAGCTTCCGGTAAAGCTTCGCGAAGTACATTTTTGAAAAATTTGTGTAGGTCTGTGGGTTTGACCGATTCTGGGATCCCCCGGATTTTAACGTTATTGCGCCTCGAGCGGTCCTCCAGGTCAGCAAGTTTCATTTTCATGAGCCAGAGTTCATCTTCCCTCTCGTTGTGAGCATCCACTAGTTCGTTAAACGTGGACGCAAAGGAACTCATTTTAGATTCTATATGTGAGACTCTGTTGCTGACTTCTTTTACCTCCGTTTTGAATTGTGTTGCCAAGGACATAATATCTGTATGGATAGTGGATCTCAGGGACATTAACATGTCTTTTAGTGTCGTATCTAGGACCGGTTTATCTGCAGTGGGAAAGTTAGAAATAGAGTCTTGAAGTTCTCTTGTGTCGTCCAGGGAGATGTTGGATTCATTGGTAAGGGAAGTATTAGGAGAGGGGTCATTCATTTTTTGCTTGGATTTTGCTGGGCTGGCTGAGGGAGAAATGCGGAGTTCTTCCTCGTCTTGTAAAAGTTTAGATAGATCTGTAGGCTTATGTTTATGACCGTGTCTGGTTTGGTCTGTTGGATGTTGCATTGTATGAGGATTGTCACCATTGCTGAAATGCAGGTGTTTATTGGGGTTGGAGAAAAAGTCTGTCATTTTCCCTGGTTTTGGTCCCTCTCTCTTCTTTTTGGACGGCATGAGTATATGTAAATGAAGTTGTAATGGTAAACTTGTGCCTGATATCCCGGTCTCTAGTATTAGTGAAAAGACTGGCAGCCTTGACGGAGATTATGTATGTATTACATGTTGATGTATGATATATTTCCCATAACAATCAGGCAGCAGGGAGGGAGCGTATGTGCAGAAGTTATTCCCTGTAATGTATAGTGCAGGTAGAGAAGACGCTGTCACAGGCTCAGGTGTACCAAGATGGCCGCTGTGAGACCATGTGTCAGATCTGAGGGAGTTTTTAGAATTAACTCGCTGGAACAAATGCCACTTCTGGTACTGTCCTTCTGGTACTGTCCTTGCCTTATTGAATGGATTGTCCCATGAACCTGCGGTGTGGAGTATGCTTTACCCGCAGAGGGCTTCAAGTCGCGCCAGGCCGCTCCACATGTAATGCACGTATTTGGGAGAAATTGCCTCTGCAGGGGTAGATTGTGTTCCCTATGTGGGTACAGGGGTCTATACACTGTCTCTTAGCCTCCCGATCATCCGGGGAAATCCCGCAATTGGACCGGAACGGCCGTTCCGGCTAGGCCGCAAAAGCCGCGGCCTCAATTTTTTGTGGCTCCGGCCGCCGATCGCGGCAAAATTTCACCCTCTAGCTCTCACAGGTGTGGGGAAGGTATATTACCTTGTCTGCTGGCTTCTAGATGTTGCACGGCTTCGGATGCAGGCAGATTGTTAGGTGATGGACCGGAGCTCTGTCTCCACACGTCTTGCCTCGTCCGCGGCCAGCCACGCCCCCCCCTAAAATGATAACTTTATGGAAAAAAAAATCGTAATTTTCCTACAAATTGTGACAAAAAAATTACAACTTCAGAAAACTTACCATGCCTCTTACTAAATACCCTGGACTGTCTACTTTTTGATATTTTGATATTTTGTCACTCATATAGCCCCAAATAAGAAAAAAGCCAATAGTGATATATACCACCAAAACAAAGCTCTATTTGTCCCAAAAAAATGTAAACATTTCATTTGGGTATAGTGTTGCATGACCAAATAATTGTCATGCAAATTGTGACAGCACTGAAAGCTGAAAATTGGCCTGGGTAGGAAGGGGGTGAAAGTGTTCGTTATTGAGGTAGCTAAAGGAAGTCCCAGGGTTTCTTTAACAACTTGCCTACTGAGCACTTATACTCCTTTCCTAACCAGGCCAATTTTCAGCTTTCAGCACTCTCACACTTTAAATGAAAATTACTCAGTCATGCAACACTGTACCCATATGAAATGTTTGTCATTTTGTTCACACAAATAGAGCTCTTTTGGGTGGTATTTAATCACTACTGGGTTTTTTATTTTTTGCACTAAAAATAAAAAAAGACTGAACATTTTGTAAAAAATTGCATTTTCTTCGTTTCTGTTATACAATTTTGCAAATTGGTAATTTTTCTTTATAAATTTTGACCAAAGGTTATACTGCTACATTTCTCCCAAATCAGTGTATATTATTTGGTCTTTGTGAAGGTTATATAGTCTACAAGCTATGGTGCCAATCATTGAAAATTGATCACACCTGATGTACTGATGGCCTATCTAATTTCCTAAGACACTAAGCCCTCATACACATGGGCGTTTTTTTAACTCCACGTTTTTGGGCGTTTTTTTACAGCTCTCCATGTTATTCTATGGCCCCCTAAAAACGCAGAAGTTTTTGAGCAGTAGAGGGCATCGGCGTTAGTGAGCTGCAACTAGAATGCGGGACCAGCGCGTTCTTAGGCTGTAACGTTTTGGCGTTTTTGACGCAGATGCCGCAAGACGCTCACTAACACCCACTAACGCCTCACACCGGTGTTAACCGGCGTTTTTGACGCCAACGTTTTCTGGTTAAAAAATAGCAGAGGAATATTTTTTAAAAAAAACACCTATTGATGCCGGCGCTCACTAACATTTGATAACGCTCATTGACGCCGATGCAAAATGCCAGAAAAAAAACGCTGATTTTTCCCTGATGTCGGACCCAACGTTTTGCTTATTTAACCACCTCCCACCCGGCCACTGTACATATACGGCCGGGTGGGAGCTTCCCCGTTCTGACAGGACGTGTATTTATGTCCTGCAGAATGGGAGCTCGCAGCGCGGCCACGCGGCGCGCTGCTGCTGGATCCTGTGATCATTATGATCACAGGATCCAGCTGAGCAGAGATCGGGATACGGGCGGAGTGACTGGCCCTCCCGATCATGTGACGGCTGTGTCCAATCACAGCCGTCACATTGTAAACAGAGACGAACGTCTCTGTGACAGTTCTCCCCCCGCCGAACTCTGTGAGAGCTCAGTGCGGGGGGGGGGGGGGTTGGGGGGGAGCTGCAGCTCTGTGACAGCTTTCTGCATGATGAGGATTTCATGCAGAAAGCTGTCACAGATCGCCCCCCACACAGTGCACCAAGCACACTGATACCCCTGTCCCTATACATATAAGTGTCCCCATAAAACAGCCCCCAAAATATCTGTATGACCCCCATCACATCTGTCACCATACACAAAACATCTGTCACAGTCCCCAAAACATCCGTATGTCCCCAAAACATCTGTCACAGTCCCCAAACATCTGTCTGTCCCCGTCACATCTGTCACCATACACAAAACATCTGTATGTCCCCGTCACATCTGTCACAGTCCCCGTCACATCTGTCTGTCCGCCAACACCAAATAAACTCTGATTTGGGTTATTTTTACCAAAGTAATGTAGCAGTATCATTTTTGGTCAAAATTTATGAAGAGGAATTACTTATTTGCAAAATTTTATAACAGAAACGCAGAAAAATGCATTGTTTTTTTTTTCCAGTCTTTTTTTTAATTTATAGCGCAAAAAATAAAAACCCAGGGGTGATTAAATACCACTAAAAGAAAGCTCTATTTGTGTGAAAAAAATTATAAAAATGTCATATGTGTACAGTGTCGCATGACCGCGCAATTGTCATTCAAACTGCAACAGCTCTGAAAGCTGAAAATTGGTCCGGGAAGGAAGGGGGTTTAAGTGCCCAGTATTGAAGTGGTTAAACAAAAACGCCCGTGTGTATGTGGCCTTATGCTGGCCATACACTATACAAAAAAATTTGCCAAAATTCGGTCATGTGGACGATTCGTTTGTTTTTCGCTTGGTTAATGGGCACAAATCTGTAATAAGTTGGGCCGTTTTTGAGCCAAAAAAACAAAGGACAAGTTTGGAAATTTTCAGCCAAAGGAACGATAAATTGAAAGGTTAATGTGCTTCCCGTTCAAACTGCTTGCATTTGGTATATGTGAAAAAACTGACAAAAACAGATTATTTTATGTCTATTGAAGGATTTATCAGTCAATACGTGATGGCACTATCAATTGCTCTCACGGCCGAGTCTTTGTTTTTCAAAAATGGGTTTGAACGATTTTTCGCATAGTGTATGGCCAGCATTACAAGCTAGGACAGTACAAATACCCCCCAAATGGCCCCTTTTTGAAAAGTAGACATTCCAAGGTATTTAGTTAGAGGCAGGGTGAGTTTTTGGAAGTTGTCATTTTTCCCACAATTCTTTGTAAAATGAAGTTTTTTTTCACAAAATTGGCATATTAACAGGTTATTTCTCTCACATGGCATATGCATACTTGCAACTAAACACCAAAACACATTCTGCTACTCCTCCTGAGTATTGCGATACCACACGTGCAAGACTTTTTCACAGCCTGGCTACTTAGAGAGGCTTACCATGCAGGGAGCGCCATCAGGTGTTCTAGGGACATTAATTACACATCTAATTTCTTGACTACCTAATACACTTTTGAAGGCTCTGGAGCACCAGGACAATGGAAACACCCACAATATGACCGAATTTTGGAAAGCAAACACCCCAACATATATTCTGTGAGGCATGATGAGTCTTTTGAATATGTCATTTTTTTCACGTTTTTGGGAAATGCATTTTTTAATAAATGTTTTACACATTTTTACTGCACTGACAGGCACTGATCTGATGAGGATCCACTGATAGAGTGGCACTGATGAGCACGTACTGATGTGCACTGACGTGCACTATTGGGTACTAATGAGCACTAATAGGGCACCGTAGTGGCACTGATGAGCACTGTAGTGGTACTGATGGTAACTTTAGTGGCCTTGATAAGCACTCACTGATGGCACTGTAGGGCACTGATGGTACCGTAGGTCACTGATGAGCACTAATAAGCACTTACTGATGGATACTGTAGGGGCACTGATGTGCACTGATGGCTCTGATAAGCACTCACTGAAGGATACTGTAGTGGCACTGATGTGCACTGTAGTGGCACTGATGAGCACTGTAGTGGCAGCTCAGGGTACTGATGAGCACTGTAGTGGCACAGATGAACAGTGTGCTGGCATTAATGAGCACTGTAGCGGCACCGTAGGGTAATGATGAACACTGTAGTGGCACCATAGGGCACTGATGAGCACTGTAGTGGCACTGATGGCACTGTAGTGGCACTGATGGCACTGTAGAGGCCCTGTAGGGGCACTGTAGTGGTGCTGATGGCACTGTATGGGACTGAAGGGGCTCTGTGATGGTACTGTAGGGGCCCTGATGGCACTTTAGGGGCACTGTGATGGCACTGTAGTGGCACTCGGGATCATACCAACTCACGCTGCTGCAGTGATTCTCTCTCCTCTAACCAATACAGTGTGCGAGGAGACGACAGAGAAACACCCCAGCAGCGTGAGCTGAACCGGGCACGATCCTGGTTTGTTGACAAAGTGATCGCTCTGCCATTGGATGGTGCGATGATGTGGTAAAGGGCCGCTGTGATTGACTCTTCACCCTGATCTGTAATGTGCTGTGTCCCGCGAACCCAGCGATTACAGACACTTCGGGGTGCACGCCCCAGGGGGTGTGAGAAAAGTGCGTGCACACAACGCCATCATATGATGGTGTCCCAGAACTAGTGGGCTGTGCTGTAGCTGTAATTCAACTATATGTCGGTCGGCAAGTGGTTAATATATACAACCCTGAGGAATATAGTGAAAGAGAGCTTAAGAATGAAACCTTTAAATACATTAAAGTGGGTGTAAATCCTCTCCTATACCCAGGAGTGAACAGCCTCAGATGATACACAGAGATGAAACAAATCTCCCTATATATGTTTTACTTGTATATCTGCTGTCTTTTCCTTTCTACATTCTTTGGAATGTGCAGATCACATTAAAAAAATGTCTTCCTCTTCCAGCAGTGGACGTGGAGTCTGGGCTTACACTGTATGAAAGCTGATTGGAGGAAAGGCACACACCCCCTCCACATAGGCAGAGGAACAAATGAACAGAGCTGTAGTCTGACCTCTAAGCTCCCTCCCTGGCAGAAAGACACGGCACTTAGAGCTTTGGAGAGAGATAAGTAAACACTACAAGTATATGTGCTTAGGTCAAATTTTATGAATGGGGTTTACAACCACTTTAAGAATGTAAATAAAGTTCTTGAGGGCAGTATTTTTAGTATGACACTGGGATCAAGAACACAGGACATAACTTTTAAAGTTCAAAACTAAGCTTAGAAAGCATTATTATACTGAAAGAGTAATAGATATTTGGAAAAGACTTCCAGCAGAGGTAAGTCAGTCACCGGTTGATGAATTTAAACATGCATGGGTTACACATATGTCTATAATAAGGAAAAATGGTTAAAAAATATATACCTTATATGAAAACAAGCAAAGATTCAATGGACCACTTAGTCTTTTTCTACTTTCACTTTTCTATGTTTCTAACTCCTTCTCTGCATATTGGGACAGTGTTTCAGAAAGTTTTGAAGCCAGACAGTAAGCGTCACAGCAAACAATCTTTTGTAGAAGAAGGTCATCAATGAAAGCCTCCATGTTTCTCAAGTGATGGGTTTCAGGAGGGTGTAAAATGCCCTAAAACTGAAATAGTTTGATAAGTGAATTGAGACAATACTTTATTTAACAAAAAAATATTCCTAAGCAAAGGACATGAAGCACGCCTTTCCATTTTCTTGTCCATATCTGGATATCACACATAACACTTGTTGTTGGCTTTAAGCTGTGCTTTCTCCTGTATTTCTTTGCAAGATATGCGGTTAGTAAACTGATCTCTGTGTTACTAAATACCCTCATATTAGGGAGAGACATGGGCTTTCTGAAATGAGACTTTGACAAATCAGCAACTCTGGCTTCCTGTTATAAAATATGCCCACTGAGGGTTATTTTTTTCTGAAATAGAGACTCATCTTACCTGCAGCCATCATCAAGCCAATATATCTCTCTTCCTTGGGAAATTGATGTATTAATTGTTGGGATAGAATTGGTTAATTAATCCACTTAATCTGCTAAATCTGTCAACATGAATATCAGACAGATACCTAACAGGGACAATACTGGGAAAGAGAAATGTATCTAGGAGACACAATAGCTTTATTGTAATGTACAGTGCAGGATAGTAGTGGCAATGCATAGTGTAGCATAGAGTAGCATAATAAAGCTCATATACAAGATAGTAAAAATAAGATTAATAGTAGCAAAAAAAAATAAAAATGGACATAATTGGGAAGATATTAGTAGTATGCATACTGTTATAATACATCCTACTGATAACATTCAGACATATGAAACCTAACATAAATAATAGAATCCAAATATGAGCATTATAAGGATAATTATTGCAGAAATAGTAAACTTGAAAAAATACAGCTAATTGATTTTTTTGTTTTAGTTTCCTCCAAGGGAAAAATTAACCAGTCATTTTGGATCTTAGTATAAGGACTGAGGAAACTAATTTTACTTAGAAACATATAATTAATGTCAGATATCGGATTTTGAATGTACAATGTTATAACCCATTAGTATTTTCTCTACAATTATAAAATATAATATTTGATACAATTTTATATATGTTACAACATAAGATAGAAACATTTAATAGGCGCTATTTGTCTTATCTTTTTTTTGTTATGCATATTTATTTATTTTATTTTTAACCATTTCCTAACTATCCGCACTAGATGTGTTATCATGACACTGGTAGTGCACATAGATCAAAGTACTTTATTTTCTTGAGTGCATGCTTTAAAATATACACCACAGTAGGGATGAGTTTAACGTCCCAGATTTTGGTTACTGGAAGGCTTGTTGAACTGTAATCCTGAACATTAATTAAAATGTTAACCCTATTGAAGTCAATGAAAGATGAATCTTGAAAATCAGTTTTTGACAGTTCTGGTAAAACAAATGGCATGGAGGACTGGGCACCTCCCTGGGGGAGATGGACTAATGCAAAAAAAAAAAAATGATAAATACCATTTGGCTAAGAACAGTGTTTTTAATATGCTTAATGCTTAAAGTGAAACATTGAAAATGTCTAATTCCTTTAACTGCTTGCCAACCGCATCACTTAGATGTGTGGCGACAGAGCGGCTCTTCTGTGCCAGATCACGTACCTAGTACATGACCTGGCACTTCCAAGTAGGGGGTGCGCGCCTGCACCACCGGTGACCCGGGTATGCTGTGATTAGACACAGCACAAGCCGATCAGCGGGTGTCAGCCAATGGATGTCCGTCAGCACCCACTGTTCGGCGAGGAGAGAGAAGGGACAGAGCTCTGTCTATGTAAAAAAGGCAGAGCTCTGCCCTGTCAGCGGGGAATCAAAACCCATCACTTCCCTTAGTAAAAGCACCACACATAGTATACACAAACACTGGCTAGGCACACATTTAACCCTTTGATCGCCCTAGCTGTTTAACCCTTTTCCAGCCAGTCATTAGTACAGTGTCAAAATGTCAGTTGATGTCAGAATGTCTACCGTATTACCGCAGTCCCACTATAAGTCGCTGTTCGTTGCCATTACTAGCATAGAAAAATAAATAAAAATTCCAGTATATATCCCATCGTCTGTAGATGCTATATCTTCTGCGCAAACCAATCAATATATGCTATATATGCTATATGGGACTTGTTTTACCAAGAAATAAGTAGCAGAATACATATTGACCTAAATTTATGAAGAAATTAGTTTTTTTAACATGTTTTTATTGAATGTGTTTTATAGCAGAAAGTGAAATTGTCTATTTTGTTTCATAGCGCAAAAAAAATAAAAATGCATTGGTGATCAAATACCACCAAAATAAAGCTTGGTTTGTGGGAAAAAAATGACAGACACTTTATTTTAATACAGCATTGCGTGACCGCATAATTGTTAGTTAAAATAACGCAGTGCTGTATCGCAAAAAGTGGTCTAGTCATGGGGGGGGGGTAATTCTCCCGGTGGTCAAGTGGTTAAATACTGTATTTAGGGTGTGGGTGGGGCTTAGGCATCCAAATGGAGACAAGTGGAACTGCAATTGCTAATACCTGAACTTCAGGCTGGAAGCTGAGGTTATGTGACATTTAACATTAAGGCAGGTCTCCCAGGCTTAGAAGTGAACTGCAATGACTCTGAAACTCCTTGCTCTTTGTGCTGACTCCATTACACTGATAACACTTGTACACTTCAGACACTCTCATGCTTAGAGGACACCACTCTCAGGTGTGCAGCATTTTAATGCCGGTACTGCTGAGCCTGTATCGGGCTCCACCAGTCCAGCAGTTCATGTCACCTCTCTCCTAGTGGCACATCCCATGGTGACTTTGGGATACAAGAAACACTCTCTTTCTCTCTCTTTCTCCAATCTCTGTGCTTGCTCTCTTCACCAAGGGACCCTCTATACACTCTCTTCTGTGACTCCCTAGACACTCTGTTCTGCAGGTCCGGTTCCAAAAAGGGGGAACTAAATGCTAGTGGAGGTGCCAAGCACTTAACCCTCTCCACTACCAGATGAACTGTCACCCCTGTCAGTCACCTGTCTCCTGGCTACCTTGCTGCATTAAGCAATGACACATACACTGCAGTCCTTAGCAACAACACTGAACTTAACTTTCACTGGACAGTACTCTGTATGTAAGACCTATGAAATGCATCTTCCTCTGGTTCAGTCCCCTTGTTGTGTTGCAAGCCCTGTACTTTGGATATGCTGTGCATGCATATCTTTGAGAGACTTCAGACCAGACAATAAACAGTTAACTGTAATTTTACAGAAGATAGGCAAACATACAAGAACAGTTCATATAAAGCAGCTTCTCCCACAAAATCCTCTACAGAGGTATTGTAGTGCTCATAAGATAATCATACCTGAATAATAGCAGGGTCCTGAGAGACAGAGTCCATGATTGGAAGTAATCCACAAAGTCCTTAAAGGCAATATGTCCACAGCTGGAATTTAAGAGTCCTTAGAGTCCTCGGGTTCTCAGTCCCTCAGTGAATCCCAACTGAACCCCCAGATGGGGACACAGACCGACATCGTAACAGCCTACATCTTGGTAGTGGTTCTCAGTAGCTCCCTTAGGGCATTTCAGTGAATCCTCTTAATGTGGATCTCTAGAAAATTGGCAGAAAAACCTAGCCGATCAAATCCTCAGATCCACCATACATGTACACTGTAAAAATTTGCACCTGGCCGACTCAGTAAAAAGTAGTGAGTAGAGTTGAGCGAACACCTGGACGTTCGGGTTCTGCTGGTCCGTCCGAACTTCGGGACAAAGTCCGGGTCCGGACGGAACCCGAACGATCGCACGGACAACGAACCCCATTGAAATCAATGGGGACACGAACTTTTAGGCACAAAAATGGCTGTAGCAAAGTCCTGGAAAGCTCCAGAGGGCTGCAAAAGGAAGTAAAATGGGGGTAAGGGTAGGGCAAGTGCCCTACAAAAAAAATGGGGACAGGGAAATAACTTTAAATATTTTTAAAAAAATAAAAACAAAAAAAAGCAAAAATGGAGGTGAATGTGGATCATCTTCAAACTGTGTCTGAAAAGTATTAATTAACGGTAGAAACCATATAACTGTTCCAAAATCATCTTCAAACTAGGGCAAGTGCCCTACAAATAAATGGGGATAGGGAAAATAAATTAAAATCAAGTAAAAAAATGGGAAGGGGGGTGGATGTGGAGTAGGAGCCTAGAGGTTGACTAGGCCGTGACCGTGGTAGTGTAGGTGGAAGTGGCGGTGGTAGAG
>BLSH010433639.1:416192-429415 GCA_018402905.1 Glandirana rugosa | reverse complement strand
ATGTGTAGAGCAACATCACAAAGGTCGTAAACTCCTCTCAGATACGACCAACGTCCGTTAGACCCCGACCGGACGAGTACGATAACGGACCTCCACTGTAAGTCATCATAAGGTCACACGAACTATGCGACCCCCTGTGTCCTAACCCCTCGTCCTGGCCAATAAGAAAAGCGAGGTACGCCGTAAGCGATATGTGACACACGTCTTAATAATCCGTTTACTCATAAAACTGGTGTAGTAGGAGAAATACGTACAACAGAATGAGGTTCGACATATCCGAGCTTTCGGATGATGGTTAATTCGTATAATCCACTACACGTAGAGTCATTACTCTTCCCCACACCAAATTACTGTAGTTGTGGGATATAGTCCACACGTATTAATAATCCGTTGAAGGAAAGGAAACCGTTTTACCCAGTTTTCTTCCTGAACTGTCCGAGGCTTTTCAGTTTTTATCACTCTGGTAGTAGGCTTTCGAGCCTATACAGCTTGGAGTAAGACAACATGCATAAAGAGGATGATGTGGTCAAAATACTCATTTGCCTAATAATTCTGCACACAGTGTATAGCGAATGCCGCATGGAGCGAAAAGAATAACCGGTCCTGCTCCCCAATCCTGTGTCCCCCAGCGTATCAAGCACACTGGAATACTACTGAATGTCACCTCCAGGCAATAGCATGAGCAGGCCAGCCCCAGATTGCCTGCAACCAGCATAGACTCTCCTCAAATGCTGGAAACACTACAACGCATCAGGGAGATGGATCCAGTGGTGTACCTGTAGTTTCTTGAGCACCAGGCTGAGAGAGAGGAACGCCGGGCTGAGAAAGAGGCTGCAGAACACCGAGCTGCGGCTGACAGAGTCTGCGCAGAGGGAGGCTGATCGCCATCACGAACTGGAGGAGGCTAGGCTCCAGCAGCAGCGACAGGCTCAGAACCCCGGGACACCTCTCTGCCTCTGAGCCAGGCAGCCAAATTTCAAATCATGGAAAAGGACAGTGACATTGACATGTATCTACTGTCGTTTAAAAAAACTTGCTGTCAGTACCATCTGCCCCAAGCACAATGGGCCCAGTACTTGACACCAGGGCTGCGAGGCAAGGCCCTGAATACTTATGTCGAACTGTCAGCAGAGCAGGATGACTATTATGAGGCCCTAAAGGCTGCGATCATCCAAAAATATCAGTTAACCCCGGAAGTGTACCACAAACGATTTATGTACTTGCAAAAGGGGCCTGGGGACTCATATATGGATGTGGTAAGCCTCTTACATACCACATTCTGGCAGTGGACTAATGGCTTGTAAGATAATTCTTTGGAGTCCCTGCAAGATTTTATAATTGAAGATCAACTTTTGCACATCTGTCCTACAGACGTCAGACAGTGTGTGTTGGAGCGTAAGCCAGCATCTGAACAAAACAGCAGCAGAACTGGAAAATACCTATGTCAACTCTTGGCAGTCTGACCATCGCAAGGCTCCTCTGAATGACTGGAAAGGAAGGAAATCACACATGGCATCCCCTCCTCTGCCTGCAACCCAAGCTCCTCAGCCTACAGCTCCTGGTGCCAAGCCATTCCTGACTGACAACCGCAGATGTTACACCTGTGGAAAACCCGGCCATCTCAGGACACAGTGCCCTGAGCAGAAGAAGATGACATCATCTGGCCAACCCTTCTGCTGTGCTGTTCGTCAGTGGGAAACTGCAAGGAACCAATGCCAACTTGCAGCCAGTCATTGTAGGCCACTGAACTGTAACAGGCTTTCGTGACACCAGAGCTGAAGTCACATTGGTCAGACCAGAGGTGATAGAAGAAATAGACATCGTCCCAGAGAAGTTTCTTACCCTCACCGGAGATGGGAGGACCCGTTCCCTCATACCCCGTGCATATGTGTTCATTGATTGGGATGCCAGAAGTGGGATGAGAGAAGTGGGAGTCTCTGATGAGATCTCCACTGCTGTGTTGTTGGGTGCTGATTTAGGGACCCTTGTCTCATATTATGCCCCTGCTTAGGACATCCCCTCTGGACCCCAAAGGTACTGTGTACAGATGTGGGTTTAATATCTGAACAACCTGGGGAGGGGGTGGGTGGAGTGGAGGTGCAAGGTTCTCCTTCTTCAGAGAAAGGAGAGGAGACCCCCTTGCTTGTGAAGGCAACAGACATATGTTCCAATGATGCTTGTACAGATGTGGGTTTAATATCTGGGCAACCTGGGGAGGGGGTGGGTGGAGTGGAGGTGCAAGGTTCTCCTTCTTCAGAGAAAGGAGAGGAGACCCCCTTGCTTGTGAAGGCAACAGACATATGTTCCAATGATGCTACAACTGTAAATGTTAAATATGTTGATGATGATGATAATGCATTGAAAATATTGGTGGTCATTCACAGTGCTACAAAGCCGCTGAGATGCAGGCCCTGCTCACAGAACAGCAGGAGGAGGTCTCTGGGCCTTCTCCTTGTTCTGACCCAGTGGACTCCACCTCGGTTGAGCCTCAGCAGCTGTCTTTGTTTACCACAGGACTGCTTGCTGGGACTTGTGGTTCCGCCTTTGAGGCAGCACTGCAGACAGACCAAACACTAGCACAGCTCAGCAGTCTAGCTGATCGCCCCCCTGCAGAGAATGACAAACAAAAGTTTTACTGGGACAAAGGAAAACTGTACAGAGAGGGTTTGCCTACATAGGCAAATGTTGTACCCAGTCAATTCAGGGGGCAGCTGCTAAAAGTGGCTCATGCGATTCCCCTAGCAGGGCATTTGGGGATCACTAAGACCAGAGGGCGGTTGATACATAACTTTTATTGGCCTACCATGCTCGCTGACATAGCTGACTACTGTGGGTCCTGTGTTACCTGCCTGCGAGTCGGCAAGGTAGGAGATGTAAACAAGGCTCCGCTACAACCTTTGCCTGTGATTGATGAACCCTTTAAGAGGGTGGCAGTGGATATTGTTGGGCCTCTAGCCATCCCTAGCAGTTCAGGCAAACATTATACCCTGATAGTTGTCGACTATGCCGCGCGTTATCCAGAGGAGGTGGCTCTCTCCGGGCAGACAAGGTCGCTGATGCTCTGCTTGGGATCTTGACAAGAGTTGGATCTCTTGCCGAGCTCATTAGCGATCAAGGCCCCCAGTTTGTGTCCAACTTGAATGCAGGCTTTCTCTCTGAAAATACAGATGATGCATGGCCAGTCCTTATCATCCACAAACAAACGGCTTGTGTGAGCGTTTCAATGGCCCCTTGAAACTAATGTTGTGCAGCTTTGGGGAATCCCAGGGCAAGGACTGGGAACGATATCTTCGGAGGATGGTCACGACACGGACACTACGGTTATTGAAAAAATTGTAACCTTTATTAAAGCATCAGTATCAAAATTGAATAAAACGTCCAATATTCCCACACCAATATCATTAAAAAGAAGACAAAGTTGTCTAAAAATGGGGGGGGGCAGCTGCTCATTCACCCCACGAACACTCATTCAAATCACCATTCACACCCATATGGGACCCTGCTTGGTCCTCAAATGGGTATAGAATGATCTATGTCCAATATATAAGTTTTAAGGATAATGAGGGGTGATTATGGGCTGGAGAATACTGGTACTCAAGTCCTCCAAAAACGAATTAGGGGATTTTTCTTGTCTTGCAGTCGAATCACAGGGGTAAGGGGGATACCTGGGATGTTGATTCCAGATTAGTGGACAGTGCAAGAAGGTCCAGGTCAGTGTAACAGAGTGCAAGGTCAGTGGTACATTGTAGTTTGTCACCAGTGCTATGCACCACCTTCCGCCGTTTTAAATACACCGGCCTACCTTCACTCTACACCACTTCCTTTTGGTGTCACTGGTATCACTAGTGTCCCACAGCGCTTCCGTGCTTCCTGCTTTCCATGTGTATTTCTCCTGCTGTCGGCTTTGCCAAGCTTCTGCCCGTGGTCAGTTGAGGAGCTGAGATTGTTCCTTGATGAACTCAATCATAATGAAATGAATATAAAATTGACCTACTTACACCATGAGGCCACACTACCCTTCCTCGATCTACAGCTGACCATAGAGGGAAGGAGTATTGTGACCCAAACATTTTGGAAAGAGACAGCCGCCAACACACTCTTACAGGCCCAGAGTAACCATCCTAAGTCCCTGATCCATGGGATCCTGACAGGACAGTTCCTGAGGATCAGGAGGAACTGTACCAGGGACCATTACTTCAGGGATGAGGCAAATGAAATGTACAAGCGGTTTAGAGAGAGAGGGTACCCCCATAAACCAAATCAAAAAGGCACGGAATAAGGCAGCTAACAGAAAAAGAGTAGAACTACTTGAGAAAAAGATTTACCCAATGAACAACACCCAAGGATAATTACTAAGTTTGGTTTCCAGTGGAATGAAGTTAGGAGGGTCCTGGAAACACATTGGTCGGTTTTGATATTATCACCAGCTATTCAAGGGATTGTTGGTCCCAGACTCCTCATGATGGCAAGAAGGGCTAAGAACCTCAATGACATGTCGGTACGCTCAGAATATCAACGATCAAAAAGCACCAACTGGTTGACAAACTCCAAACCAACAGTAGGGATGTATGCATGTGGGCATTGTAATATCTGTAATTATGTACACAGGACGAAGGAGTTTGCCAACTTTGACAGTACTAAGAAATATCAAATTAAACAGTTTATTAACTGTTCTACAATGATATATATATGCTATTCTGCCCCTGTAATAAGAACAACATTGGTAAAACAAAAAGAGCACTGCGTGTAAGGATAGGGGAGCACTTGGCTAGCATTAAAAGCAAGAAGACAAACGAGGAACAGCCAATAGCAGTGCATTTTGCCCAATTTCACGGCGGGGATCCAAAAGGACTACAGATTAAAGGCATATTACAAAAAGAGAAAATGTGGGTGTACAATTTAGGATCCCTTATTCCACAAGGACTTAACAATGAGTGCACCTTACAAGGCTTCGTTGAAGAGTAGGAACAGGGTAGATCAAATGTGGACAAAATGTAAGATGCTGAAAAGGCAATTCCTCCCTATATCTGTATCTTTAAGAACAGACAGGTATATGTGCACAGAGGAGCTTATACAATCTGTCACACTTCCCTTCCCTGTCTAATAAGGAAGTTCCTGAGGTTAAGGGAAGTTAATCCAATATATAAATGAAGCCACACATACCCAAAGGTAAACAGGGGAAATCATATCCTAATTAAAGGAAATAAGGATTGTTTAAATTAATAAAAATGCCTGGTGGTATTACTTTTTAATAACCTTTCATGGTGATGACTGAAATTTATTTATTTATTTATTTCAGGTACTTATATAGCGCTGTCAATTTACGCAGCGCTTTACATATACATTCACATCAGTCCCTACCCTCAAGGAGCTTACAATCTAAGGTCCCTAACTCACATTCGTACATATACTAGGGCCAATTTAGACAGGAGCCAATTTACCTACCAGCATGTCTTTGGATTGTGGGAGGAAACCGGAGTACCCGGAGGAAACCCACGCAGGCACAGGGAGAACATGCAAACTCCAGGCAGGTAGTGTCGTGATCGGGATTCGAACCAGCGACCCTTTTTTACTGCTAGGCGAAAGTGCTACCCACTACACCACTGTGCTGCCCTGAATGGAGATCTGCATACGTGTGACATCTAGTGGTCAAAACGGAGAATTAAAGTTGACATACGATATTTAAGTCAAGCGCTGCAGATTCCTCCTTGCTCTGAGGAAGTTAGCGCTGATAGGCTAACGAAACCGGTCAGCAGTGCGTCATCACGCACATGATTGGGGAGGAAGTGCAGCTGTGACGGCGGAAGCTTGGCAAAGCCGACAGCAGGAGGAATACACATGGAGAGCAGGAAGCACGGGAGCGCTGTGGGACACTAGTGATAGCAGTGACACCAAAAGGAAGTGGTGTGGAGCTGTGTGGAGTGAGCGTAGGCCGGTGTATTTAAAATGGTGGAAGGTGGTGCATAGCACTGGTGACAAACTACAATGTATCACTGACCTTGCACTCTGTTACACTGACCTGGACTATTTACTTTAACCACTGGCTGGATGGGCATTGAGAGCCACGCTGCTTTCCCAGCTTTACACTCAGCACTCGGCCCCTGTACAAGAAAGGGACCAGACTGCTTGGACTGTCCAGTAATCTGGAAACAATGTCCCAGGTGTCCCCCTTACCCCTGTGATCCGATTGCAAGACAAGACAGATCCCATAGTTAGTTTTTGGAGGACCTGAGTGCCAGCATTCTCCAGCCCATAATCACCGCTCATCATCCTTACACCTTATATATTGGACACAGATCATTCTATACCCATTTGAGGACCAAGCAGGGTCCCATATTGGTTTAAATGGTGATTTGGATGAGTGTTTGTGAGGTGAATGAGCAGCTGCCTTCCCCCCCATTTTTAGACAATGGTGTCTTCTTTTTAATGATATTGGTGTGGGTGTATTGGACTTTTATTACATTTTGATACTGATGCTTTGATAAAGGTTACAATTTTTTCAATAACCGTAGTGTCCGTGTAGTGACCATCTTCCGAAGGGACCTCTATCTTGTCCCTCCGGGGTTTTTTGTGTTTGGTTACTAGGCAACTGGACTGCACCTAAGGTGAAATCCCATTAGGTGAGAGGTTAGAAGGCATAATGTATTCCTTATCCAGCAAGCTGGAAATTTTTTGATAGCCTGATAAACTCCTTTAGTTGGGTTGATCCAGGTTAATAACCTGTTGCTGGGAAAGATATGTGCCTCATCTGCTGTTTGCTTACAGAGAGGTGACCCGGGAGTCCACAGGCTTTTTGGCATTTGAACTTCTGTACGGACGCAGGGTAAGAGGGCTCCTGGACCTAATCCGTGAGACCTGGGAGGACAAGATTGCTGATCCAGAGGTCTCTGTTGTGAATTATGTCCTAAAATTCAGAGACAAAATGGAGACGCTGGTGTGAATTGTACAGTAAAACATGATACAGGCCCAGACCAGGCAGAAACGTTGGTATGACCGTAATGCTAAGGAGCGGACATATAACGTTGGTCAACTGGTGTATGTTCTGCTTCCCCTGCCGCAGAACAAACTCCAAGCAGCATGGGAAGGCCCGTACACCATCACCCAGGATCTGAATGATGTCACCTACTTGGTCAGGTTGGGAGAAGGAAGTAGACAGCAGAAGGCCTTTCATTCGAATGTGATCAAAGCCCATCATGAGCCTATCACGGCCTATGTCATGCCGGTCTGCAGCAGGCCGGAGCCTGAGGAGGCTGATCCACTTCTAGACCTGCTAGCTGACACCCGGGAGGTAGATTCAGAACTCCTGATAAACTCCAATTTTACCCCCATGCAGGTACCTGGGCTGAAGAAAGTGCTGGCAGTACATGGTAGTAGGTTTACGGGAAAACTTGGGAGGACGCACCTGGCTGTCCACCAGGTGGACACCGGGGCACATCCTCCCTATTGCGTCTCTGGAGGTGCTGGCTGACATGTAAAGGGAGGTGGAGGAAATTCTGCAGCTAAGGGGTGATTCAGAAGTCCCACAGTGTCTGGGCGTCCCCAGTTCTGTGTAGACTACCAGAAGCTGAATGCTATCACCACTGCAGACGCCTACCCCATGCCCTGGATTGATGAGTTGTTGGATAGGCTGGCAGCTGCCCTCTATATCACAATCATGGATCTGAGCAGAGGGTACTGGCAAATTCCTCTGGTCCATGTGGCTTGGGAAAAGTCACCTTCTTCACCCCATTCGGCTTGTTCGAATTTACCATCATGCTGTTTGGGATAAATAATGCCTCAGCTACCTTCCTACCTTACTGGAGAGGTTGGAAACCTTTGCAGCAGCCTACCTGGACAACATTGCTGTGTTCAGCCCTACCTGGAAAGAACACCTGGTGCACCTGTTACAGGTCCTGGACCAACTGACAGCTGCCAATCTGACTGTCAAACCAAGTAAGTGTCATATAGGCATGACTGATGTCCAGTACTTGGGACACCAGGTAGGAGGAAGCACCCTGAGACACAGACAGGGTAGGTTGAGGCCATCCTGGCCTGGCCTATCCCTCAAACCAAAAAGCAAGTTATGTCATTCTTGGGGACAGCTGGCTACTATAGGAAGCTTGTATGTAACTATAGTGGCCTGGCGAAACCTCTGTCTGACCTAACCAAAAAGAAACTTCCCAAGGTGGTGTTTTGGACTCCAGAATGTCAGAGGGCATTTCAGGCTGGCCAGCGCCCCTGTGCTACAGGCTCCAGACTTCACTCGCTGTTTCGTAGTGCAGACTGATGCCTCTGCCTATGGATTGGGTGCAGTCCTGAGCCAAGTGGATGATGCCAGAGAGAAACATCCCGTTCTCTACCTGAGCCGGAGGCTGCTTCACAGGGAAGTAGCATAGGCCACTTTTGAAAAGGAGTGTCTTGCGATTGTGTGGACTGTCCAGAAGTTGCAAATGTGCCTTTATGGATGGCACTTCACTGTGATCACCGATCACAATCCCTTGAGCTGGCTAAATTGTGTTGCTGGGGAAAATGGCAAACTACTTTTGTGGAGCTCAGTTCTTCAGCAATATGATTTCACCATCCAGCATAAGAAAGGCAGCACCCATAGCAATGCTGATGGATTATCGCGACAAAAAGAGCCCGTAGGAGTCAGTTGCGTCAGGAGGGAAATTGTGGGTACCTCCCATGCAACCACCTGAGGGGGAGGTGTAAGGGTCCTGCGTACTGGGCTAAGGCCTAGCTGTGTGTGTACAGCCATTTTGTGATGTCTCAATTCACCTCAGCCATGTTGGTATGTGAAGAGCATACCACAGTAACCTTGTCCCCACCTTGTTCTTTCAGTTATCCAATACACAAACTAGTGACTGAGGCCAGACACCCCTTATCAGTTTTCCAATACCCATCTCCAGGTTCATAATACTGTCTGACTAGTGCTTCAGTGATTAAAAAGTTAACAGATATAGTTGTGCTCATAAGTTTTCATACCCTGGCAGAATTTATGATTTCTTGGCGATTTTTCAGAGAATATGAATGATAACACAAAAACTTTTCTTCCATTCATGGTTAGTGTTTGGCTGAAGCCATTTATTATCGGTTAACTGTGTTTACTCTTTTAAAATCATAATGACAACAGAAACTATCCAAATGACCCTGATCAAAAGTTTACATATCCCCGTTCTTAATACTGTGTAGTGCCCCCTTTAACATCAATGACAGCTTGAAGTCTTTTGTGGTATTTGTGGATAAGGCTCTTTATCTTCTCTGATGGTAAAGCTGCCAATTCTACTTGGCAAAAGCCTCCAGTTGCTGGAAATTCTTGGGCTGTCTTGCATTAACTGCACGTTTGAGATCTCCCCAGAGTGGCTCAATGATATTGAGGTCAGGAGACTGAGATGGCCACTCCAGAACCTTCACTTTATTCTGCTGTAGCCAATGACAGGTCGACTTGGCCTTGTGTTTTGGATAATTCTCATGTTGGAATGTCCAAGTACATCCCATGCGCAGCTTTACGTCCCATGCGCAGCTTGCTGGCTGATGAATGCAAATGTTCCTCCAGTATTTTTGGATAACTATAACTTTTTCTATATTCCTATTGGTTCTTTTTGCTCTAGTCCCCATGCACACAATTCTTGTTGTGCTTTTAAATCCCATATTTATCGTTTGGTATTTACCATCTATCTACCTGATGCCTCAATGTATGTTTGGTATCTATATTTAGACTAATACACTCTCACTATTTGTATAATATTTTTTTCCTTTCTATATTGTTCTATGTATGATAATTAATATATTGTATATTTATAGACTATACAGTGCATCTGCTTTGTATACCCTGAAGAAGGAACAAGATACCGAAACATGTTTGGATTCCCGGCACTGTTTGTGCCAGCGTGATCATGTTTTGCATCTGTCGACTCTAATTTCATAAGCTTTGTAATGGACAACTACCGTAACTTTGCTTTTATGACTTTTGTATTGTTTTTTTAACTAATTGTAATAAAATTGGAATATTTTAATACTCTACTACCTCAGTGTACTTGGGGATACCTATGCCTTAAAAATCCCAGGGGTAATTGTTTGTTTGTTTGTTTGTATTTTTTGATAACATACTGCATTCACCTTGCCATCAATTTTGATCAAATTTCCTGTGCCTTTGTAGATTACACATCCCCAAAACATCAGCGATCCACCTCTGTGTTTCACAGTAGGAATGGTGTACCTTTCATCATAGACCTTGTTGACTCCTCTCCAAATGTAGCATTTTTGGTCTCATCACTCCAAATTACTTTGTGCCAGAAGGTTTGAGGCTTGTCTCTGTGCTGTTTGGCCTATTGTAAGCGGGATATTTTGTGGCTTTGTGTAGTAATGGCTTTCTTCTGGCGACTCGACCATGCAGCCCATCTTTCTTCAAGTGCTTCCTTATTGTACATCTTAAAACAGCCACACCACATGTTTTTAGAGAGCCCTGTATTTCACCAGAAGTTATTTGTGGGTTTTTCTTTGCATCCCAAACAATTTTCCTGTCAGTTGTGGCTGGAATTTTAGTTGGTCTACCTGACAGTGGTTTGGTTTCAAGAGAACCCCACATTTTCCACTTCTTGATTAGAGTTTGAACACTGCTGATTGGCATTCTCAATTCCTCAGATATCTTTTTATATCCCTTTCCTGTTTTATACAGTTCAACTACCTTTTCCCGCAGATCCTTTGACAATTCTTTTGCTTTCCCCATGACTCAGAATCCAGGAACATCAGTGCAGCACTGGATGAAAGATGCAAGGGTCTGTCAGGAGTCCAGAAACTCATTGACCTTTTATACACACACACTAATTACAAGAAAACAGATCACAGGTGAGGATGACTACCTTTAATAGCCATTCAAACCCCTTTGTGCCAACTTGTGTGCATGTTATCAGGCCAAAATCACCAGGGTATGTAATCTTTTTATCAGTGTTATTTGGGTAGTTTCTGTTGTCATTATGATTTAAAAAGAGTAAACACAGTTGATTGATAATAAATGGCTTCAGCCAAACAACTATCCACGAGTGAAAGAAATGTGTTTGTGTCATCATTCATATTCTCAGAAAAATGGCCAAGAAATCATAAATTCTGCCAGGGTATGTAAATTTATGAGCACAACTGCACCTGTCATAAAAAGCTCAATCCACATAAGGTGCACACAGTTTAGCAGTCTAACTCTGAAACTTTAGCATGTTTCACAACTTCCAAAATATTAAGAGCACAGCCATAATATGGGCATATTTATTTTCCTCAGATAATTTGTAGCGTTTCAAGTTCAGACACGCCTATGTCGGATCATATGGGAAACTACTGGCACTACTCATCCCTCCTAGATAAAATAGACATCGGAAACCTGTCATGTTTATATTTGTTCTGAAGCAACTTTAATGATGGACCATAATATGAATGTTAGCAGTCTGTAAACAATAGAGATGTAGAGATATGAATATTTATCACAAACTGTACCTGGGACATGGTCATGAGTGGTGACCTCCTAGCGACCAACCCTCCGAAGCTTAATTGGTCAAGAGGCCATCTGTGAACACCCCTTTGATCCCAAAGAAAAGGGAGATGTCAGGACAGTTTAGGAAGTTCTCTTTTACCATCAAACCAGGAAAATCTGCCAAGTTTGAGGACTGATTAACCCCTGGCTTATTGACCGAACTCTGTTCAATCCAGGACATTGTGCAAGTATTCTTTTCGCACTCTGTCTTATTTCTCAGTTGCTGTATATTATCTTTATTTCTTTAAAACACCCTTTTTCTGTAAATATTTTATTTGCACCAATTTTGACCTTTTCATTATTAAAACCTTATTTTGAAAAGTGTTAACCTGGTCCCTAAGTCCTTAATGCAAGCTAACTTAGAATCTGCCTCTTGAAGAGTGCTACTGTCTAGAATAAGGCCTTTGGGCATTCCGGTCTGTAGTGACAGTGTGTGTTACAGGCGATTATTCTAAAATCATAATTGGTATTTTTGAAATTACAAGTCTCCTCCTGCTCGTTCCAAAAGAGGGGGCGTGGCAATTAAAGGGTTAAATGCTTAATTAGCCCAGTGACAATCGCTCTCAGGCTGCTGGCACCTAGATTGTGGTCCTGCAAGCTGGAAAATCTTTGTGCTGGGTGCAGCTGAGAGTGGCATTGTTACATTAGTGACAGCGCAGTGTGAGATTGGCCGGTCCTCTGTCATGAGTTAGTGAAGAGGGCAGGGATCTGATACCCGAGTTCTTAACAGCGATCCCTGCCTGTGTATTTAGTGAGAACAATATTCACTGATTGCATTCGGAAAACGTGCACCTGATAAGGGGGGGTAGTGATGTGCTGGAGTTGGAAGGTAGATGATGTAGGGTATGTGCTAATGAGGTCAGCTGGTAAGCACCTTCCTGTGTTACATCCCAGGGTCTGTCCAGGAAGTAATGCAGAATTTTTTTTATACAAGTAGCTGGACAGTGAGGTAGGGCTGTGTAGGATAATTAGAAAGCTTTTATTATTTCTGCAAAAGAAGTATAATAATGGTATAATGGTATATAGGGGAGCTGGAATTTAGAAAAAAATGTGAACCTTTACTTTAAAAGTAAAATGTTCCAACCAGTTTTCTGAAATACCATTGAGATAAAAATATCATGGTTAGAAATCATCACTATTTTGTATGCAGATTTTTTTACATGGTTGTCCATGCCTACATTGAGAACTGACAAACTTTTGCTGAAAAAGAAAAATATTTGAAAAAAATGTAACCGCTTGCCGACGGGTGATCGGCAAATGACGGGGACAAAGTGGCTCTGTAACGCAAATCGCCGTCATACGACGGCGGCCGCGATACAGAGCCACTGTGAGCGCGCGCGCGCCGCCGGAGGCGCGCGCTCACTGTGTTCGGGGGGGCCAGGGAGCGGGTGCGGCGGCTTCGATTGCCGCCGGCCACCCGCGATGCCCCCCCCGGAGTGAAGGAGCGGAGGTCCGTGTAAGTAAACACGGACCTCCGCTCTGTGTGAGGGGGAAGGGCTGTGATCACAGCCTTCCTGTACGTGAAGGCTGTGACCACTTCCCTTCCCCAGCTAGGCAAGCCCCCATACAGTTAGAACACGCCCAGGGAACATAGTTAACCCTTAGCGCGCCCCCTGCAGGTTAACCCCTTCACTGCCAATGGCATTTACACAGTAATGCGCCGGCGGCAGCATACTGCCGCTAAACGCAATGTCTCGGTGAAACAGGGGCAGTAAACGGCTAG